>CM046308.1:13121259-13291259 GCA_025267735.1 Mactra quadrangularis
ATTATTAGGACTGGCTTGCAGATGAGTTGAGATGTCAACTGTGGTGGTCTTTGGAAGCTAACAGCTTGAGTTCACACCAGACTTGGGACTTAGGACTAATGAACAATAAGGTGTAGAACTGACTACCTTACAAATCATAGTATATAACATACATGCTTGGTGTTAGAAAAAACTAGCAAACTGATTTCCCATGTTGTATGAAACCCTGAGCTGTATGATTTTATATATATTGCCATGGCATTCAGTGGAAAGATGACAATGCTCCACACAAAAGCAAAATCAATCAGACTCCACAGGCATAATATTAACTTAAACAGTTAATTACTACTTGATCAAAATACATGCCAGTAATCAAACTAAATTATGTTGCTGAAATGATAGTTGAAGAGTTGAGACAAGTGTTGTATATTAATTAATAGTCAATTAAAGTAACTTACCCTACAAGTACTATCTCTACCACAAGTTGCTATTATATCTATTGTTGGATGTATATCTATGGAATATACAGCACTAAGATGTCCATGATAATTTCTGATTACCTATAACATAATGTAATATAATGTAGCATTGTGTAGTATAGTGTAGAATAGTGTAGTGTAATATATAATATAATATGATATGATGTGATGTGATGTGATGTGATGGATGTGATGTGATGTGATGTGATGTGATGTGATGTGATGTGATATGATATGATATGATATGATATGATATAATATAATATAATATAATATAATTAATATAATATAATTAACATTCATATCAACATGCATTAAAGAGGGTATGGTTCCTTACACAAAACTAACAAGCCTGAGTCCAGGAACAATTCTCTTTGCATTGCAAACCTCATTATATGTAGTACTACATAATGTTATATCAAATGTGTCAACTTTAATAATATGAACATAGTATTTTTGTAGGAGCAGTAGTCCAGTGGTTAGGACATTCTTAGGGATCAAGAGGTCCCAAGTTCAAACACCTGCTAGGGGTACTGCTAATTTCCTTGAGCAAGAAATTTGGATTGGTACCTGCCAGGGTAAAATAACTGTTGCGCTAATTTGTCAGCTGCCCAGGGAGATTGATAGACAGATACAAGTAGCCCGATGACCAGGTGTAATAGCTGTAAAGTCGGTAACATTCATAAGCATGAAACTATAGAGTGTCATAACTTTTACTTTTTTATATGATACAAAATCTTAAGTATGCAGGTGTCATATTTGGACAGATAATAAAAAACATTGTTCCTACAGCTTCCAGTATCAAATTCAACCAAACTCAAAGCCATTACTAAAATAACATTGGCTGAGTTGTATAGATCTTTTGTCAAATAGGATTTAAAACTGAAACCTACTGTCTAACTGCACCTGCAAATGCAAGTTCTTACCCTACACCTAATGGGATTTTTTATAATATCAACAAATTCACATTGCATTTGTATCTAAATATTTATGATATATAAACATGTGTATTTATACAAAACAGGATTATATATATACCTTATTCTGTTCTAAATCCCAACACATGACTTTTTTATCTTCACCACATGAGAAGAGATATGGTTGTCTAGGTGATACACAAACACCTCTCACAGCACTTATATGTCCAGTAAGTGAGAGTTTTAATGTTCCTGATGCTAAATCCCATATCTAAAATAACAATACATGTATGTGATGTCATATATATATATATATACAAATCCTACATTATACATGATATATAAATTTTTCATGACTTTTTAGGCTGTGAACATCACTTACAAGCAAGTTGGCAAATAATCAGCATTTCGCTCAATTGAGATGTCAAAAGATTGATTTCAAAATTGTAAAATTCTGATTTTGAAACTTGGGAACAACAAGCATCCATCAATGAGATTCCATTTCTTAGGTCCAAAGAGTCATTATAAATCAGTATTTCAAACTTAAACACATGGGAATAAATACTAATTAAGCACGTGGTTCAGTAATAAGTTTTGTAAAGTTAGGTTGTCCAAGCAGCAGTTTTATTTGTACAGTTGAAAATTGAATGACCTAGAATATTGATGAGGACAACCTGTGTTTATAAATATAAGAAAGATACAGATAATATAATGTTATACCTTGATAACTCTGTCAGCAGCTCCAGTAACAAACCATTCATTACCAGGTTCTACTGCTACACATCTGACCCAACCTAAATGTCCACTTATAACCTGTAAATATTTGTATAAATTTTCATCTTTAATATCTCTGCTAAGTGCATGAGAATCTGACACAACCTAAATGTCCACTTATAACCTGTAAATATTTGTATAAATTTTCATCTTTAATATCTCTGCTAAGTGCATGAGAATCTGACACAACCTAAATGTCCACTTATAACCTGTAAATATTTATATATAATGTCATCTTTAATACCTCTGCAAAGTGCATAAGAATCTAACCCAACCTAAATGTCCACTTATAACCTGTAAATATTTATATATAATGTCATCTTTAATACCTCTGCAAAGTGCATAAGAATCTAACCCAACCTAAATGTCCACTTATAACCTGTAAATATTTATATATAATGTCATCTTTAATACCTCTGCAAAGTGCATAAGAATCTAACCCAACCTAAATGTCCACTTATAACCTGTAAATATTTATATATAATGTCATCTTTAATACCTCTGCAAAGTGCATAAGAATCTAACCCAACCTAAATGTCCACTTATAACCTGTAAATATTTATATATAAATTTTCATCTTTAATACCTCTGCAAAGTGCATGAGAAAAATAGAAATGCTAATAATCATAATCATATGGTACATCTGACTACATCATATTTTACAATAAACCATCAAAGAAAATATCTCAGATGAATCAAATACATTTTAGTTTATATGACTCAAGTTTAAAGCCACAAAAGATGTCTTTAAAATTGAAAATTCAGAACTACAGCATTTTTTTAAAAAAAGGTAGAGGTTCTTACCCACAAATTCTAAACCCTGCATTTGGTATTAACTAAGTATTATGTCCAAGAAAATTGCTTACCCCTCATGGTAAGGTCCATAAAAGCACACACATATTTTTTTAATACTCTCAAACATTAAAATCAAGCATACAGAATATGGAAGGGGTGGAAGTTGAAAGTTTTGAAAATACTGACAGCCTATTTTCAATAATTATACACTGAAATAGGCAGATTTGAAATAAATTATATAGTTGTCTATTCTCATAATACTGAAATCAGTATTAATACTGAAAACTTTTACCTACGTTTCAGACACCTTACCCGTCTGTGTCATATTTATATATAAGTTTGTATAGATATTTACCCTGTATAGTTTCCAAGGTGGATGCCAGACTGGTTTAGGCATTGTAGGAGCTCTCTTTGGTACAAGAGCTTGTTGGGAACCAACTGTAACTAATGTCTGTGAAAACAATAAACAAAACACATGTTGTTATATTATAGAACAGAACATAACTACTTTAAAAAATAAATCATATCCAGAACTCAAAATGTTGTGTTTTTTTACCTGTACTGACGAGGTATAGACAACTTTTTAACATAAATTGCTGAAAAACACACTTTCAAAATTGATCAATTGTTTCCTGAACAAATACTTCCCATTGTGCCTGTACATTTTACTGTATATGTTTTATTTTACAGAATCTTTAAAAAGTATAGCATCCAAACAGTATGGTACTAAGGGATCATTTGTACAGCTCAATATATAAAGTACAGTATAACCTCTGCTGAGTGGCCATCACAGAACAAACCCTCAGCACAACAAAAGCTTTTTAAATATCCCTTAGGCCTGAATTTAACCTTTGAAGAGCAACAGTCTCTGGACAGCAACATACTTTAGTCCCTCCAATTTGAGTGTTATTTAAAAGAGGTTGTACTGTGCTACAATGATAAATGAAATTACCTTATTTGAATCAGCTCCAATGGCTGGCATTGTAGGATTATCTCCCCTGAAAACACATTGAAAATATATGTTAACACTGTCAATAACCATCAGTTGAAATACTATGATTATTAAACTTAATTACAAGAAAATGTATGAAAATTCCTACATCAATTAAGCTGAATAATAGAAATAAAACATTCAATTCAGCTTCAACTGGATTCAGGGTTAGCCATTCAAGGGCACAATTAGTCTACTATCAAGTAATTAAACTAGATAAAAAAAAATAATGAGCCAAGTCATTATTTACAACAAATGTTTTCATAATCAAGGATTATTTAGTCAGCATCAAACAATGTACATGTAGTAGTCAGAAATGACTTTTTTCTGAATTTCTAGACAAACATGACCACCGACAAACAGATAATAAATTTCTCATCTTTTTCTATATCCATTGCCAGTGTATGGTACATACCTGTTTTGGTCAACTGGTACTAGCTCCATTCCAGGTTGTTGAATGTGATCACCAGAACCTCTACTACCTGCAATAAATAATGGATATATTTAGATATTATGTTGTACATTGTACGAGAAATACAAATATATTATACCTTTTTTGTAAAACATTGTATTTTACAGCTCATGTTTACTAATCACACTTGGATCTATCATATGGTACCCTAGCTCTACACTAGAAGAGTCCAGTCTCTTCCTCAGGGAAACTAAAATTTTGGGTTCTGTGCAGTATTCATCATCCTGATTAGCTCAGTAACTTAAGCATTCAACAAGCAAGCAGGAGGTCATTGGTCTAAGCCATACATTGGGTACTTTACTTTTTTTTCTTCCAATTATAGTTGAAAGAATTTTGAACCTTTAATAGTCCTTGACATTTAAAGAAATAATGAAAACATAATCTTATGAGTCAGGTACAGTGTAGTAAATGATTATTCTAGAAGTCAGATAGGTCAGAGAAAAGGGCCAGGCACATCAGATGGTTGACGTTTTATAGTAACTTACTCTGCATAGAGAGGAGACAAAAAGTACAGGGAGGAGAGAAAAAGATTTAACGGAGGAGTGAAAAAAGTCAGGTTACAATGCCTAACTATTATACTTTAAAATAATCACAAGTGAAGAAACATTTCAAATAAAAACCTACCTTGCCAATTACCATATGGGTTATTAGCATCAGAAATTGGTTTGCTACGACCACCTTCTTTAGGCATGTTTTTAACAATGCCATATTCATCATCAATTTTACACATTTTTCGGAACCATTCACTGAAATAGATTGAGAAAAACTTTTACTTGAAATATCAGTTTACATTTGAGTCATTTATTTTTGCCCAGATATTGCAGTGTTTATTTTTGTCCAATTTTATAGCTCTTAATTGGCTATATTCCCAATTCAAAATCATATCTTTTTTCCCAAATCTAAATTCCCATCTTAACTTGAATTTTTTTGTTGAAAAAAGACAGCTGTTAGTATTTTTCAGTTTAAAATTATACATTCCAGTGAACTTTCTTTTTAATTAACAAAAAATATAATTTAACGAAAAATGAAACTGAAAACTTTGTTAAATCTGCTATTGTTATTAAAATTGCTTGACATTTCATCCAAATTTAAACCAAAATGCCGATAAAATTCCCAATTGTAGGGGTATGGGTCATATTCCCAAATTTGTGGAAAAAAACATTGTATTGGCTACACTAGACTACTTAAGATGTCATTCAGCAATGATTTCAACTATCTTTTATTGCATACATAACATTAATGTCACATGTGATATATGGGATTATCAGATTTTTTTCAGACATTGCTTATAATATTCATACATACCAAATTTTACAATTTATTATTGAATCTTGCTGCCATTACACATCTAAATTGAAATATGTTTTTTATGATGAATGAATTCTCAATTATATAATAGCTTAAACAGTCCAAAAGTGCTAGAAAATATTTATGGTATTGTGGCCATTTTATATTGAACATTGAAACAAAGAACAAATGACAGCACTTAAGAAAGACAGATTTGGATGGTATAAGTCAAGAATAATTACCTTCTTTCATCTTTTGATGGCATGTTACCTTGGTCAGATATAAACATATCATGTGATCTTTTCAATGATCTAAACACCAAGGTGTGTACTGAATGTTTCTGTACTTCCTGAAAAAGATAAGTTAAGTATTATCACTAAAATTCAATGTTAGACATTTGAATGACATCAGTAAGCTAACAACCAATGTCCTTCTTCATAAAAAATTTACAATAAAAATCTTTGTAATGGAGTGCCCTTGGAGGATCTCCTGCCTCAGCTTAAAATCAGAGGTATTGCTGACGTTATCCTAACAAACAGGCCAAGATGGTTTGGCCACGTAGAATGTTGCAAAAGCAGGACATCCTAAGTCAGAGATTTAAAGGTTACTGCACATCAGGGCAGAGGCAGACCAAAGCTAACCAGGGTATTATACATCATTAATCACTCAAGACCGCCAACCACCAATCGTGGAGAGGAAGACTTCACTCCAGATGAGACAGACAGGCCTCATCCTTGCCAAAGGAATAGTTAACAGCCTGTTTGAACTAAACTGGATGATAATGATATATTATGTACAATTATTTACATGAACAACTATTTGATTTACAGTGTTGCAGTTCCTAAACACTAAACTTTACTCTCAGCCCGAGACTCTCCCTTGCCCATTGTTTGTTTAATCTAAACGAATTTAAGGAAAGAGCGTCAGTTATATTATTTGATAGTAGGTTCCATAAATCACCCACCCTATCAGGGCTAGCTCTGGCTTTTTTTTTCTTTGAGCCAATTTTCGCGACAAAATTTAAGTCGCGACAAAAAATATAGTCGCAACAAAGAACTTGAATAGGAGCTTTTCCTTGTCTCATTGGATGATGATATGAATAGCTGAACATACCTAGTTCTCTATGAAAGCACATGTTCAATGACAATGACTTTGTTGTTTACTTAAATATTTGATAAATAATTCTATGCTTTTGTCTATTTATGACAGCATATTTCTATATGTTTTAATAGCATTTTGTACACTGAAGACCTTTCACATGTCTGTTGAAAGCCAAAATGTCATACATATAATCAGATTATACAGCACCTTTTGATACCCACTATCAGCATGTTTTTTGCTCTTTGATTTGTACTATACATAAGCATTAAAACAAGAATGGTTAAAACTGATGTTTTAGAAATAGAACCAATGCCTATGATTAAGATAAACATAACTGACATTATCATTAATATTGTTAACAATTCAGACATAACATGAATTTCTGGTAAAATTGACTAATGTACTTGTATTCTTATAAAGCAGTGTACATTATTGATGATGAAAAAGAAATTTACAAGTGAAAATGCAATAGTAACGTATTTTCGCGACCCCACGAAAATGATTAAGACTCTCAGTGATATAACGTAGATCGACGTAGGTTCTGTACGTCTAAAAGCATTTTATCTAGTTGTCCTATTCATTTGATTGTTGCGTTGTGAACGTACTAACAAATTTGTGTATCTAAAACGCTTGCAAATACGAATTTCGCTGATATTTGACCCGACGATAGCGCATGCTTTTTAATAAATAAGCGACATTCGGCTCTTGCGCGGTAATGACGTAAGGCTCGTTCTTGGCAGAATCATAACAAAAAATGAACAGGCCTCTACATTAACTTATTTTTTTACTAGCCCGGTCGGGCTAGTAAATGCCCAAATCCACTAGCCCTGACCAATTTTTCACTAGCCCTGACCAAGGACCTTATTTATAGGGTCTTTGCCCTGACCATTCCGATTTTTCCTGTCTCAATTATTACCCACTAAATTGACAATACGTCTCATTTCATAGCAGTCATAGTATTTATTGTGGTAAAATATTACTACCATGCATAAATATGCATGAAGAACCTAATAAAAAAATTAAAATGAATGTATATTTTGATTTCGTCAATAAAATATCGGGGGTTACGAAATCAACTATCCCATTTTTCCGAGTCGTATCGAATTTTCCAAGGTCCGGACAAGTCATTTTTCATTTTTTGTTAAAAATAAAACTATCTTTTAAAACGCCGTGAAAGTTATAAATAGATGTGCATAGTTACAATCGCCGAGCAAATGTGTCGCATAATCGGCTATAACATTACATTGCCGACAGTCTTTATTTTCCAAAATAAGTTGATCGTGTTAGTATAATTATGCTATGTGTATATGGGTGTATGTCATATTAATTTCTTTGCCTTAATGTGCATAACTCAATGTCATGTACCCCGGGGAGTCTACAATTGTTAGCAGCAATTAAATCAATATTAATCCTTTGTTTGGCGATGAGCGTGCGTCGACAATATTAAACGGATATTGATGTAAACAATTTAAGATAAGATGTGTGTATGTATTTTAACACTTAGTCGATGTTTGATAGCGTAACAATGCCATAATTGCAATGTTGCATTGTGTTATCAAAGAGTCCACTTCAATTTAATTGTTAATTACATGTAGAATTAAAACTTCAAACAAGCGTGACCCAATTTTTTTGATGTCTTAGTACGCTAAAAATGGCCGGTAATAAAAAATATCGGGGATCGCGGGAAATTGAATGTTTTTTACTAAATATATTTTGACGCCCGCTAATTTATCATTTTATTTCGAGAAAGTTTTAACATTAATCTTGCCGTTCATATTTTTCTGAAGAAAAAAAACCCTACTTTCACCAAATTTACGTATATTATCGAACGTGTGTAGGAAATCCCCGGACTAGTACGCCTCAAGACGGCTCCATTTAACACACACATACGCACCAGATTACTTTCAAATGCATTAGGATGCTCGTAAATAAAGCGTAAAAGTAAAAAAGTTTTTGTAGCCTTAAATTTGAGATTGGTTAACTGAAATCGGATTGATTTTTTGTGGTAATTAAAGTTTTGATCAAAATTAAGTAGCCCGGTCGGGCTACCTACGAGATAACTCCACCAGACCGGACCTAACTTGAACCAGTGAATGTCTGTCGGCTGCGCCTTAATGTCGAGCCCTGATGAAATCAAATACATGTTGATAATACGATCAATCAACGGTTTAAAAAAACGCAAATTATAAGGCCTCTCAGACAAAATGTTATTACATTTAAAACTGTGAAATTTTCACAATTATTTAGAATTAATTGTGATAATTATCCTACTTACCAGTTAATTTTTTAATTACCCTTTGCAAACTTGATGTGTAATAATGTTAGCTTTGTTAAAAATAGAAAGTGCAATGTGACCTTGTTATTTTTGGAAAACGTGTTTATAATGTCATCAATTTTGACCTTTCTTTGTTTAAAAAGAATAGATCTTAAGAAATTCATTTTCATCAAATTATTTGTTTCTGCTACCGAACTTTTTGTAAATATTATTTTACAAGATGTATACCTGTTCTATGCACGCACAAAAGTCGAAATTTTCTTTCAATTAATTTTTTTTAACAAAAAACGATCACTATTACGGAGATTGTACGGCCAATACGGGCGTTAAACACGACCCGATATGGGTTTAATTGATCAAGGTGTATGACGTAATTTATAATTATTGGATCATAAAAGTGTCACTTTGTTGATTGTATATGCGACCACCTAGTGTGAATGATAGCTAATTATCGATTTTAGAGCCTTACACAATACTTGAGATGATAAATTATGAGACAACGCACATCCGGGTTCTGATTTGGCGAAAGTACGATTTTTAACGATTTTCGCCAAATTTGATTTTTTTTAGCCAAATTTTATAAATTGTCGCCAATGGCTCAAATGGCGATCGGCAGCGCGAGCCCTGCCCTATGACTGATAGTCGATTGAAGTAATGTTTTGCCCGACTACAACAATCATATGGAACTATCCGAATACTATGCCATTTAATCAAGTGTGGAAATCATGCGTTAAATGCTTGAAACAAAACATGTTAACAGTTACATATTGTCTAATATAATATCTTACTTCAGTCATGGTGAATAAATTTAACAAAACGCAAATAAATCAAATTAAATCCTTAATTTTGTTGAAAACGTTTTTCTTTCAACAGGATGCCGCCATGTTGGTTTAGGATAAAACCCGTAACAAAAACGGGTTCTCCTAAAACGCGAAACCGAGTTAGATAAAGAAGGAATGTAATTGTGTGCGGGTTTTTCAAAATAAAAAAGATACAAGATACAAACTTTTATTTATAGTCGGTATTATATAGATCTACAAAAATAACTGATATGTTATAAAAAAAAAACTTAAAAAGAATTAAACCATTCACATATCGATGACACGCATTATTCGCCTATTTTGCTGAATTAATAATAATAATAATAATAATAATATTTATTTGGAATAGTGTACACATAGCATAATTACAATAAACATACTACATATGACAAGTAATAAGCTATGACAGGCACACCAACACCAGGGATAGCACAAAAAAGGGCAAGCCCTTATTTCCATTGTGGTCCCTACGTGTTGGTGGCGTGACATAGAGAGGCAATGATACAGCAAATACAATTGAGACCAATACAAACAAAAAAAGAACATAGCACTTACTCTTTCAGATAATTGAATATACATGTAGATGTTAAATGTTAAATATGTATCAGACAGTTTTTATTCAGTATACATAAAATTAATCATAGAAATGTTAAAAGTATCACAGTTTAGTTGATAGTCACAATGTTTATCACATGAAATGATCAGGTATCACAGTTAATTAGATAATCACACAATTAATCACAGAATTTTTAAGTATCACAGTTTAGAATCAATAAAACATATATAGATCTAAGACAATTTATCTAAAAAATGCTGTTTCACAGTTTGTTTAAATTTTGGAAGGTTTTTTATTTTAGTGATGTTGGATGGTAAGGAGTTCCATAATTAAAATTTGCATGATGCCAAACCTAAGAAGGATTTTCCAAAATTGGATATGATTTCTAACCGATTGGCGATCGCTAACTCAAATTACTTTCTTGACCTTTTTCAGGCTGTAGATAAGATTATACAATGATGCCAAAGATTAGTATTTTAGTGTTATCAGGTCATAATCAGGATCGCCAGGATGATGGTAAATCACATTCAAATTCCACTGAGCAGTATTGTTAAAGTTGTGAATTTATCTTTAGTGTCGAGTGTTTCATTTATAAATATGTTATTATAATTCACAGCGATTGAATTTTTGATTGATTGACAGGGGGTGGAACTCATATGCTCAACTTGTACATTTATGTCTAAGAAATAGTCAATATCTTTATCCCAAAATGTCCGAGGACAGGTCGTCGCCTCGCTCTAACAATGCCGTAAAGTTCTACCAAATTTTTATTTTTGGGAGTTCAAACTGAAAGGTTCATATCTTCATTGTTTCAATCTTTATAGACATGCATGAGACTCGGTATACACATTAACACATTAACAATTTCAAACATACATGAGAATTATCACTAAAACATTATGTATAATAATTCTAAAAATGCAATAATGTGTTTGGAGATAGATCAAAACTCGTTTATTTTCGTTGATCTAGAGAGTCAAAAACTTTTTTTAGAAGATAGAACAAGGTCATACAAATCGCTTGGGATGTCTTGCTCATTTTTAAAAATGGAGATAGGACATTGTTAGATTGAGGCGACGATCTGGTTAGCTCACTCAGTTCTTGAAGTTGGGTAATAAAATATTTTCCATGGCCTGTCCTTTACCTACCGCTGTATCAAGTAGGCAGTTATCAAACAACAACAATGATTAACATGTTTATTTTGTTTTAGGCCTCAAGATGTCAGCCACTGGGGATTGTATGTGCTTAATACTAGTCCAGCTTTGACACTTAGATCCCGATATCTAGGTATGTCCAGCAATGACAATAAATGGGCATTAAACATTACTAGTATTACTTTATTAGGTTTTATATAAGGATGTAGTTGTTTGGGAATACTTACTTTTCTCTAGAGTTAGTGGCACCCCATACTTTCTTCTTGTTCCTTAGGTAGTACTGTCTGTTGTCATTTCACAGCCCTTATGAAACATTTAAAATCTTTATTTTTGAAAATATCCTTTAAACATGTTCTTTAAAAAACATTTAAAATTACAAAAACCTGTATTTTCAACATTTATTTGTTGATTGTTTATACAGTAATGTATACAACCATGTACAATCTGATTCAATAATATATCTGAATCTGTTCATAAACGCATTTTGATCGATTGGGTTTGTGAAATTTTCAAGTCCCTTTGCTCTTTCTATATTTGTACACATTGTATATATTTACTGTGAGAAAGTTCTTAGTTTGTTCAAAACTTCATGCACCAATCCTGTAGAACCAATCATTAAGTATGATATAGAACAAAAAGAATATTAGACTGGTTTGTTCTGGAAGTTTCCTGCACCAGTCTGATATAATCTTAAGAATGCTTACAAGTAACACAAGAATTGGCGCAAGCTAGTAGCAAGTATAATTCACGTTTAGAATAATGTATGCAATAATAAATTTAGCTAAAGGATTCGGACCTCCTTGAAATGTTTAAGATATTGTAAGATTTGTAACCTTTTAAATATTGAAGATGAATATCATTTGTCATTGCCAGTCCATCCCATTCAAACATTCGTAAACTTTATATTAAACCTTATTTCCTTAATCAGTAGGGAATACTTCCCGTTCGGGAAGCAAGGGGATTCCCCTTCAGTGCTTCCCGATCGGGCAGCAAATGTCAAAATATTTCCCGATCGGGAAGCATTTTGGCCTTTTTTGACGTACCTTATTAAAAGTGACCGCTGCATAAAAGTATTAAACCTACAAAAATATGAAAAACACCATCTGATACAGGAAAGATGTATCTAAAATCCTACCGAGTCTTTTTCTTTTTAAATGCCTACAATTAAAATAATCTGAAATTGAAATTCAGAAAAAAATAAATATGACTCAAAAGAAAAAAAATGTTTCCCGTTCTGGAAACATTGCTTCCAGATCAGGAAGCAAGTTATATTATTTTTAATATAGCTAGATTGTATGTTATCCAAATAAAACTTCAGCTATAGACATCTTTTTGTTAATGGAAATATTGCATTGATTCCAACGCGTATGTAAGAAACACCTTTCACATGTACCATTCATAGTAATTTAGGTGTCCCTTAAAATGAATTGTATAGAAATTTAATCACGTTTTTCAATTTTTATATGTATAATCATAACATCCCAAAAGATATTCCTATAGGTATACTTATAATCAATTTAAAGGTTTGACATGTGTATAAATGTAAAGTATCATTGAATAGGTTTAACACCATAGCAGCACATTGTTTATGCCATGTGTCATATAACAGCTCTAAGTCAACATACTCACTGTTTTTTGGAAAGGCTAATTTCTGAACTGAACAGTTCACTAGTTACTAAGCACATAATTGGTCAGTTACTGAAAGCTGCTCTACATGATTTAAAATAAGTGGTGAGAGGGAGAATAGTCGTAGAAAATATCTAATGACCAAGGTCCTTGAACCCTAATTTAGTAGATTAATATGCTACCAACTAATCTAGACCAGCGGTATACTTAACGATTTTTACAAATATAAACTGATAAAAACTTATCAATAAACACTAACATAAAATTTCAAATGTGGTTCAATTCATTTGTTTCACATGTAGTTTCCTATTACTATAAATTTACTTGAATTATTTCATTTCCAGTAAAAATAGAATACATTGTATTAAGGAGTAAGCAATGACACCTGGCGGCCATAGGTGTATATTTTGCTATAAAAATTAAGTTTGAGCAGTATTGTGAAACTATTTTAACTAAGCGAAGAAAGGGTTATTTTATTTCCATCTTGTTTGCTGTTAAAATGGGCATAGGCCAAATGACTTACATAAATACCGCATATCTAAGGATATGTGAAATGTTTTCAATTTTTAAGGAAAATAATGAGAATGCTTAAAGCACAGTCACATCATAATTTCTATCATTATTTCACGAGAAATAGACTACAAGAGGTCCACTAACCTTTTAACAGTATGTAATCCCATTTAAAGCATTTATTTGTTCTCAATTCATAAATGCTCGATGATTTTATTTACATATTTTTTTAAAAAATCATGCAAAACACTTGCTTTTCTAATTGTTAGCTATGTATTTTTCAAAACATTATTAAATTGAACCCAATTATTTTTTCTGTTGAAACATTAATGAAAATCTCGATAGTTTGTATTTATCTTATACGCAGACTCGCAGAGTAATGAAAAAACCTAGTAAGTCCAGCCATTTGATTAAGAACCAACATTTGACACCCAAGAATACCAGACTTTCCAGCCTTGGCTCATTTTAATTTTCTCATAAAATTATCATAAAATTACAGATTTAGGAAATGAATCAAATATTATGATATTTAAATGTGATATATAGTTCATATTACTAAATATATAACTATATATATAAATTAAAGTTTAATTGTACAATTAATTTTGTTTTGATCAGATTATTCTGGTAGAAAATCAGAATGTTTATACTGGACTATGTAGCCTTAAATTCTTTACAAATAAATAGACATGTCTCTTGCTGAAATTAGTTTTGCATTACATACTAACTACAAATAATATAACTTGCTTCCTGATGGGGAAGCAATGTTTCCAGAACGGGAAACAACTTTTTTCTTTGAAGTCGTATTTCTTTTCTGAATTTCAATTTCAGATTATTTTAATTGTAGGCATTTTAAAAGAAAACGACTCGGTAGGATTTTAGATACATCTTTCTTGTATCAGATGGTGCTTTTCGTATTTTTTGTAGGTTTAATACTTTTATGCAGCGGTCACTTTTAGTAAGGTACGTCAAAAAAGGCCAAAATGCTTCCCGATCGGGAAATATTTTGACATTTGCTGCCCGATCGGGAAGCACTGAAGGGAAACCCCCTTGTTTCCCGAATGGGAAGTATTCCCTACTGTTAATAGACCTACCACATTGAAATTTCTTGAACTCATACAGTCGCACATCCTCAGGCTTAAAGGATTTTCCATACTAGTTAGATTGACAATATTCATAACTTCTGGGAACGATAATGACAGTCACGTGATAAAGATATTTATTAAATCTTGCATTATTAAATTCTAGCTATACTAAGACGCACAACCATTCGCAGTATTCGGCGATTTGGTACGCAACAGAATATAGTGCGGCGCATGAAGACAAAATCGTTAGATATTTTCCGTTTTTTATATAATCATTATTAAATTGTAAACTAATAATTACTTATAACTACAGGAATACCAATCCATAAATACAAAGTACTTATAACCCTCAAAAGGTACAGATGCATAGTTAAACCGTGTATTATTCTACTTTCGATTTCTAATTACTATGTAAAAAATGACAGATGTAAACACGTAAGGATGGAGGTTTAAATACCGGTTAAAAAGTTTAATTTAATGTGCATAGTTGATTGGATAGTTAAATTCTATTTGAGTAGACACACAAAAAACATACTCTATTTGTTCCGTATAGTTGAACGGGGAAATTATTAGAATGTAAACATTGCCACGGCACGGTTTTCAGGTAAATAAACAGTTTTACCCATGATGCTCAGCGTCTCCGTACAATGGTCAGTTAGACCGTTTGTGTACAAATGCCTTTAATGTCTTAAGGCTTGGTGCTGTTGCGATATGTTCGGGCACCTGGGTAAACAGGCGATACTATGACATTGTGCAACAAATATAAACGTAGAAACAACAAAAATATGAGAAAAAGAAATAATCGAATATTTACAACACAATAGAACAAAATACATGTACAGCAAAATTTCGAAATTAGGATCATCAACATTGATAGTCTTAATAACAAAGTGATCTTATACATTTGTATAGTAGTCTAGTACCGATGATTGGGAATAATCGATTAATCACTAGTTGGAAGCTTCCGATTCTGATAATCGATTAAACTTTATCAGAATCGATCATCGGCACGAAAGGAGGAAAGGCTATCTCAGGACAATAACATGTTTGAACAGTTATGAATAATGCTTTAATGCATGTCATTTGTGTCGGACTTACTTAGACACTAATAAATTGTGTTTAAGTGCCAAAGGTACAGCTACTACACTTGTCAAGAAAACTAATCAATTGATCATTTATTTCTAGAGGTATCTTTGGGTTTTTTTTTGTTTTTGACCCATTTGACTAAAAGAAAAATTATTTCCTAGTTCATAGTACATGAATTTTATAACGATTCAAAGTGAAACATGCATGCAAAAGCAAATTTATCAGGAACCGATTATAATTGGAAGAATCGCATCGACAACAGACACCGATTTCAACTGATGATCAATGACAATTTTCAGCCGATGCCCCTCCACTAGTAAATAGGTACATTAGGTATTTTAAAATAGAGCCTATTAGACTTGAAACTTGTAAAAAATAGCATTATTTTGCAATAACCAAGGTGATCTCCACAACGAATACTTTGAATGAAACTCACGTGTAGAGGTGGCTCATATGTCCAGCTAACCTTTGTTAAAATGAGTGAATATGTATAGTGGATATACTAATTGATACAGGGTCTTCTATGTATAGAGGATGAACTCCCCAAAACATGGTGTAATAACTCTGCATTATAACTCTTTACATTCAATTATATTTTCTTTATTACATATAAAACACACACACATATATATATCATTAACAGCTTGCGTCTTGTCAATCAATAGGTGATAGTGCTCATTGTTTCTATACAAATTGAATTAAATTCGATTATCATTACAATTCATAATTATTTGATCACAATTCATTAATCTATATTCTGTCCTATTCTGTTCTGTTCTGAAAACTGGCGTTCAGTTGAATGACCGACATTAATAGACACTTTCATGAATTCACCTATAAGCATAATTATTAACAAAGGTTTTTACATCGACATTTTAACCAACAAACATGGAGTTAAGAACAGAGCACATGGTTATGTTTGAGGGCAAATGTATTGTTGTTCAAATAAAAAAGCCACACCGTAAACGGAGAATTAATTTAACCGAACCGTTACGTGACGTATCAGACGAAGATAATTGACAATAAAGTGAGTATGATGATGACTGTCTCTGACGGTACTGTTACCATGACGCCGGACACGGTACATACTGGTAAATTCCCATACTTTACACGGATTATCTCATATGCAAAATCTAAATGGTCGCCATTGCATCTAGTTGAAGGGAATGCATATCTCAAACAATTGTATATCTCTTGAACAAACCTGTAAAATAAATAGACCGAAGTTATAATGGTAGCTTATTATACATGGTCTTCAGCGTGTCCCCTGTCTCATTCTCGTACCCCGAGGTTATCAAGATTCTCGACCTAACTAGTCGAGAATGCTACTAGACTCTGACAACGAGAATGCCCCTGTTTATACTGTCAATGAAGCTCTGCTTGCTGCCGCATCAGATGATAATCAAAATGTTAAAAAAACGGCTTAAAAGTTTTTGGAAGCCAGGTGTATTATAAATGTATTGTATCCATTTATTTCGGCCCCAAACAATTAGTCATATGAAAAATAAGAAACTGACTTATGTGTTTGCATCTTTACGTGGTACAAATTGTCACTTAAGCTACCTATCTATTTTTTAATAGAACGGAACTGCATAGAGAGTGAACTAATTCTGGTATTTTATTAAGGCTTTGCACGGCTTTTCCCAAAAGTTTGTAGTTATCACTGTCCATGAAGATGTTAAGTTCTCCGGACCTCTGGTTTAAGACAGTACAAAGTCTATACGCTTGGTAGTGACTGATGACTGCCCTCTTTGATACAAAGGTAAGAGAGAGGATGGCTGTAGATAAAACATTAATGGCATTTCGCAGACGTGTAGCTCGCCGCCCAAGAATCCATAAATAGCAAGACGCGCTATACAAGGCTGCCAATCGGGATTCATGAAAGCACCTGCAAAGGATCTATCAATCAGGGACTTTAGTCAGTTATCTTCTCCTGATAAAATCTGAAGCAATCCTATTGGTAAGTAGGTCCTTACAGATGGAATCCTCGGATTTTATCATTGAATTCTTATATAAGGATAACAAAATATTTCCTCTAATGTCTTTCTTGTTAATTAAGATATTTACAGAAGTGATGAAATTTAGATAATTCTTTACCCTAAAAATACTTAGCTTGAATTTTAAAGAAATTAAATGTTTTACAAAAAAAGTTATTTAAGATCAATTTTGAGAAATTGAGATTAAACAGTAAGGGTAAAATCCGAGTAATCCAACTAATATGACCTACCTATTTGAAGAGTACACAAGGGGAAATAACTGACTAAAGTCTCTTATTCTGAAAACAGGTAAATTTGGGGCCATTTGTGCTCACTTTATCCAATAAGTTTACATAACATTAAATTTTGTCGAATGGCCCTATATCATTCTGATTTTGATATTTCAAAGCCTCTTGCATTCAGTTAATTAGAAATAAAATCTATTCGCTGATGACTATAGGAAGCTAATTATGCTGAAATCAGCCGATCATTTGAACATTGGTTGTCCAGGCTGTAGCGGCTGAGCTTATCCTGCGGATTAACTAAAATGGGAAACTGGATGTAAGCAGATTAAGGTCAAGTCTCATTACAGTTGATATCAACCTACCTGCATGATACGATTTCATCTGGAATTTTAGCTTCTGTGGCACAATAACGATATTCCATTGAAAATCGATCAGCTATACAATCCCAGTTGTTCTGGACGTCTGTATGAACAAAAGAAATTGTCATAATTGAATAAAATACATTTATCAATGAACTAAAAAGTATCTTGATGTAGGTTCATGTATGTTATCTAAGCTTGCAAACTGCGAACAGATATTTACGCAATAATGATAATAATGATAATAATAATAATAATGATGATAATGATGATGATGATGATGATGATGATGATGATGATAATAATAATAATAATAACAATAACAATAATAATAATAATAATAATAACAATAACAACAATAATATTACTACTACTAATAGTAATCATAATAATAATCATAATAATAATGATAATGATAATGATAATTATAATGATAATGATAATAATAATAATAAAATTAATAATAATATTTATTTGGCAAAGTGTTCACATAGTAAAACACAAAGAAACACAAATATCACAGACATTATGTTGTAATTGCTATGTCTAGCACACCAACACCAGGGATAACACAAAAAAGGGCAAGCCCTTATTTTCATTGTGGTCCCTAAGCCCTTATTTCCATTGTGGTCCCTACGTAATGATAAAGGAACAGTGGAATATACGTCCAGTGTAAAGATGCACATACAGAAATGGCGATGGCTGGTACGAACCTCACAAGGAGCACAATGCATGTAGCAACCGGTTTACCACATTGCTTCACTTTAATCAGGAAAACAAATGTAATTACATGTATTTTGTGTTATTCTTTGGCTGCTCATTTTAGACGCAAATTATTAAGACCTTACCAAAACATTACATGTGCCAAAACATGATAGTTGGACGGTGATAGTGCTTTGACTTAGAATCTTTGACTTAGAATAAAATCTAGCCGAAACTCTTCCATTAGAACCCTGTAATAATAGTTATTTCCACTGTGTATGGATCATTGGTCAGACCAAGTGGAAGAGTTAGGCAATAATAATAAAGGAAGTTTTCTTGAAATTCTGTCGAATATTATAGTAGTCGCCATACAAAACTTAATAAAAAGTGACAATCAAATGACAAACGTCATGTAACGAACGTAAGACTTACCACTACTGATAATGGTATTACATATTTTACCGGCTGAAACTTCGTATTGAGCTATCTTAATACTTTCTCCATCAAAATTTTCCATCATATTTCTACATTGCGATTTAAGTTTTTCCCTGGAACACGCAACAGCAGTTGAATCCCTGAAAATGTGTACATTTAGAAATTGTACGACAATGTTTAAATAAAACAGAACACAATACGTTTGTTATAATATATGGACTATCTATCTATCTATCTATCTATCTATCTATACTATTAAATTTGCGAGTTTCCTGTTTTGTGGAAGAAACTGCGCTGCTTTGAATAAATCTTTTGTTTGTCGCTGGAGCACATATATACCGGCATATCAAGTTGACAATTCTTTTTTGACAAAGCCTCTTGATATTTGCAAAAACTGCCAAAAATCAACAAAAAAATGGTTTTTTTGTGTCTAAAAATAGATAAAACTAAAAATAGACACGTCAAACCAAACTCCCCGCAGCGGTTATCTCCCTTTATCAAATCAATAAAATTAAGTAGCAAAGCGTGACTTAAGCACTGTGAGGAGTTTGCTTAAGCCCGTGCTTGCACGGACTCCCATCTAGTATCGTTTAAAATTATGGGAAATAATTTGTCTTGTCAGCATAATTGTGTACTTACCGATGAGATACATAAACATATAACTTAGGTGTTTTTATTCCAATATAATGTTGCTATGGTGATACATAGCATCATCCACCTGGTACACAAATAACGTACATCAATTCTCGCTAGCACATTCAAGAAGAAACTTTGATCTTGGAACTAATTTCGCCATTATTTCAAAAAGTATAAATACTGTAAATTTTAACCTAAGACCTGTAGCATGTTAAATATTCTTACTCGCCGGTAGTAACAAAGAATTAACCTTTGGACGTCAAACACAGGTCTTGTATCAAACTTTTTTTATTGGGTTTAACGCCGTGACAACACAATTTAGGTAATTTAACGACGTCCAGCGCGCCTAACCTAGCTTTCCTGGACCCTTGTCTATAACCAGTACCTACCCTCCCACAAGGACGGAATTTTCTTCTTATATCCCATAATGGAGGAAAATTGACATTATTATCAAATTTTCATGGAAGGGTATAACCTCCCTCGGATTCGAACCCGTACCCCCTTCGGTACACGAGAATCCCGGCGCGCTACCAACTGCGCTATCGACCTGGGTATCAAACTTTACCTACCTACAGAGTTCTTCCATTAAAAGCATTGCATTAAGGTAGTTATCTCTCTCTGACTTCACTGTCACAGAAGATTTAGCAATCTGTTCCTTCATTCTATAGTAACATGTCAGCCCTTCGTAACAACCTACAATATTCTAATATTTTATCCAGTTTCACTGAAACAGTTACCTTACATCGCATTTTTCACTGTCAGCACTTCAATACTAAACGGAACTTTGTCTGGGGCCCTGGGCGGAACTAGTTTCAGTTTAAGGGGAATGTGAGTACAAGTCAATGATAAAATTGTCCTCCCTCGAACTATGTAATTACTATGCACTTATTTTGCAAATACTCATAAAGGAATGACAATAAGTATTCTTAGTCAGTTGTTTCCCCTTGTATACTCTTCAAATAGGTAGGTCCAATTAGTTGGATTACTCGGATTTTCCCCTTACTTTTCAATGTCAATTTGCCAAAATTAATCTTAAATGCCTTTTTTTGTAAATCATTTAATTTCTTTGAAATTAAAGCTTAGTATATCTAGGGTAAAGAAGTATCTAAATTTTATCACTTCTGTTAATATCTTAATTAAGAAAGATATATGATGAAATATTTTGTTATCCTTACATGGGGATTCAATGATAAAATCCGAGGTTTCCAACTGTATGGACCTACTTACCAATCGGATTGCTTCAGATTTTATCAAGGAAAGATAACTGACTAAAGTCCCAAATTCCTGAGTTGTAGATCTTTACTCATAATTAGTAGGAATAGGCCGAAATAGGACGACACTATTGAAACATGTTTATGAGTTCAGATTGGATTTAAACGTTGGACCAACTGTAAAATTCGGCGAAAGACATAAAAATATTTTCAGATGAATTAGTGAAAACGATGAAACAAATTGTCTCTAATAGCATTTTAATTTCAAAATATGTGCACACCAGTCTATCTATAGAATACTTTTCTTAGCATTCCTCAAAAGTTTTACACGCATGGGGAGAGTTTCTATAGAAAAGATCTACCGATTGAAGTGTGACTTTGTATCAAATCGTAGGAAAATAATTTAATTACAACCAGCAACCATTTTGCTGTCTTCTCACCCACTCGTGCATCACAAAAATAATCTTAATATTGTTGTCAATACATTAATATCTTCTTCTTTCATTTCAATAATCTCATGATTGTAATACAACTAGGCCGGCTTGTGTTCTTCCCCTTTATTCAATCTCCGTAAACAGATATCATGTAGAGAGTTGTCGTAAATTAGCGAGTATGCGAGCGGAAAATTTTAGTTTGGGTTTTAATCAGATTGCCCCTTTATTGTACATATGTGTCTGTCATTGCTGTACTTGATCTATACGAACTATTTGACAATAAAAAATATGTTTAAAGTAAGTGATGTCTTCTCATTCATTCCATGCTCTGAATTTCAGTGTAGTGCTTATTGCATGAGTGAATAGGACGATGTTGTTTATTCTATGGAAGATCAAAGTTGTTCATACTCACGGCATAACTCAGTGCCTGATGTAAAAGTTTGCCATTTATGTGACGTCATATTTTGTTTGATTACTGATGGTAGAACTTGATTATCACTTATGTCTATGTCAGCCCAGCATTCATTATATGTTTCAACCATACATGTAACACTAGCCATTGTCTGCTCTCTGAAACAGATACACGGTAACCACTGATATATTATTATAGAACAGAACAGAACAGAACAGAACAGAACAGAACAGAACAGAACAGAACAGAACAGAACAGAACAGAACAGAACAGAACAGAACAGAACAGAACAGAACAGAACAGAACAGAACAGAACAGAACAAAACAGAACAAAACAGAACAGAACAGAACAGAACAGAACAGAACAGAACAAAACAGAACAGAACAGAACAGAACAGAAATACACTTTATTTGCTCACATCAAGTTACATGGTACAGGAGAAATACTATTAGTTACACAGTCAGTTACTGACCGGATACGGTGTGATACCGGGTCAGTAAATTAATATTGGGTGAGAGCGTAGCTCGAGCCCAATATTTATTCACTGACCCGGTATCACACCGTATCCGGTCAGTAACTGACTGTGTAACAAATTTATCTTACCAAGTACCCCCATCTGAATATTAGCATCAAAGAACACGGACAAGAGATTTATAAATTTTTTTTACTGACTGGATATTAGAATCTACTGACCTAATATGGGATAATACATGGTCAGCACGTGACCGCTCTCGGCCAATGAAAAACGAATATTCTGTACGAGGTAAGATAAAAATGAATACAAATTCAGTACAACCCTTTACAAAGATCATCATAAAGAAATACAAATGAATACGACATAGTACAAACATCAAATTAAACATCAAATTGATCACATGACATTAAATGATTTACGATCAGTGTACAAAAAAGTAAACAGACTTAATTCAAAAATACATTCACAAATCTCCCTAACGCATTCTACGCCGAATATACCACATGACAAATTTTATACCCAAATACAAATGAAAAATGTAATAGTCTCATAGTTTGAAACAGACTATAATCTTAAAATTTTGATATAATTTCGATGGCACATCCTCGCAAAGACCCGTGATAAGTTTAGAGACCAAGAAAAGTTTCTATGTGAGCCGTCGACGTAAATATTTGAAAAAATGATGAAAAATAGCGCATGTTTCCTCGGCACAGTAGGGTATGCACAGGGTTTCGAAACTAGAGTCCCAAAGGTAATACTGGTTTGAGCTAATGCCGTCTAGTTATACTTTTCCATGAAAAGTCGACTACAGTGTCGAGTTTACTCCATTAATAAAATATATGGAGAAGTTGTCGACCGAATGGAAGTATTGATGGTAATCTCCGTAAACAGATATCCTGTAAAGCGTTGCTGTACAGGATCTCTAAGATCTCAATGGAGAGTCACGTCGTTATGTCGACCAATCAATGCGTAACTTACATCTTGACGAAACGCTATTAATAACATTTTGATATCGTAATTTCTATTTTTAGACCAAGGTTTGCGAGGTTATTTAACAGTGGTATTATTCACAGTCTGCGATTGGACGGCTTATTTCAAATTGCGTGACGTAGACGATGTTAACAAGTTACTTACATTAACAATTTCGTCATGAATATTATGAGAAAAGGTTACCTGAATGTGACCCTTGTTTAAAATTGGCCAGATCTAAATCAGCGAATAGGCGAGCGGAAAACTTTAGATCGGGTTTTAATCAGATTGTATTGATGAGTACTTGTTATAGACAAAGGTCCATGAAAAATGGGTTTGGTTATGTATATAAAGTGTATGGAGAAGTTGCCGACCGAATGGAAGGATAGATGGTCCAGGAAAGCTAGCTGAGGTGACCTGCTCTACGTATATATACAGTCAATGATTTGTTTTGACAAGGCAATAAACCCAATAAAAACAACCACAATTATACCCCAAAACAAAGCGTTACTTACGGACATAAATCAGCTGGGTTAATATTTGTTGTTGACGAGTCACCAACAATTGTTCTATAACAATCATTTATATCTTCCTCACGATATTGACAATGTTTATTTTTGTAGTAATCTGAATTGAAATATATAAACATAACCATTGAAACATGTTTAACTCCATGACAATAACATAAATTAAGTTCATTGCCAAAAAACGAAATAGCAATCAACAATTATGTGTGCTATAAAAGGACGTTATTTTGCCATAATTCTTGAATAAATAAAATATACTAATGTATTTTAGCTCGATTGTGAAACTAGTTCTTTAAACTTAGATTAATCAATTTCGAGTCCCCTTCCTGGTCCCCTAGCGCTTTGCTAGCAGAAAATAGTTTCTTGCTCAAGGGAACTACGGGGTAGGTTTTGGATGGGATTTTAAACTACGCTGAGCTGGCTATCTAATGATTACCAGTCAAGCGATATAACCACTCGGCCACACCCGTTTTTTAATGATAAAACATAGTTCAATAAAGTGGAAATGGCAGCGACAAAGTTTATACAATGACATGAACTTCTTTTGTCAAATATCCACTGGCTACTAGAATCATATACGTGTCACAGGGGTGTGGAATTCCTATGTCCGACTTGTCTGACTCAAACATTTATGTCTGCGAACAAGTATATATTTTTATCCAACTTGTCCGCGGACATGTACCTCTAGTGTTCTAGGTCATGCGTGTTTTTGTACTTCAAACAATAGACTTACCCATTGAATAGGTTAATGAGCTGATGCATGAACCGTATTTTACTGATTTAAACATACCACTTTGATATTTAACATTTATTTTAAACAGTGTATATTCACATTGTAAATTTTATGTGATAGTACGTTAATAATAAGTGTAAACTAACTAAACTTTAAAATTGTAAAAATAATTCACCCCTAAATATTGGCGTGTAATGAAACTGGCTATGTTTATATACGCAATGTTTACGAGGACGACCTGTAAGTATTATAGTGCGTACAAAAAAAACCACTGTTTATAATAACAATACAGTGAACTAACCCTCGACGAGGGATGCCCAGGATGACTTAAAAATAAACAACTGTGATATGTTTTACTTGTGTCTTAGTTGTTGGTGTAATGGAAAGCGTTCTACCATAACAAGCATGATTTACAGTGGTGGTGGTTTATCAACCATGCTAATTTTGTTAAAATGAATTACACAAATTTTATTTTCAATACTGCCTATCCCTGAAATGAATTGTCTCAATTTTAATGTTTACCAAAACACGTTTTGTTTTTTTGTACGCACTATAGCTGTTAGTATACCAACATAACAATATACTTGATAATGCAGATGTTTCTGTGTTTTAATTGTATTCAACATTGAACTGGTTTATTATCAATCCCTATTATTACTAACACTCTTTATTCTAGTATTTTATTTCTGAACAAGTGAATTTTGATTCCAGACAAGTTTATTTTCATATAATTTCACTTGTCCGTGGTCATGTGAAAAAAACTTGAAACTCCACACCCCTGTGTCATTAGATAGAGCCTTATGCACATTTTCTTATACATTTAAGCCGCCTGGCTAGCTCAGTTGGTAACACGCAAGTCTACTGCTCGAGGGGTCGTGGGTTCGATTCCCGGGCGGGGCATACTTGCGTGGAGCTTGGTCATGAAATTATTTCTCCCTCCTACCAATGACTGTTTAATTATGTAGGGCAGTTGTCACTCACTGATGAAAGTATGCGCTTAGTAGATGTTTAACAGCTAAATTCAGAGATTTAGCCTTTCCAAGAGGGGTAAGTAGGTTGACTGGCCGCCGTTATATGACCTATACAATGTGTTGCTACGGCGTTAGACCCAACAAACACACTTATATACATGTACATACATGTGTATACTTACTACAAATATCTGTTGTGGTAGAAGTCGATGTCGAACTGTCTAATATTTCCGATGCAAAGTATGTAGCTCGTGTCAACGCTTCATCTCTTATTAAAGGACATTCTTTTACATTATTTAGTATACATTTAATCTTGTCAAAGTTTGAAGGACTGAAACAAATGGATTTATAGTCAAAAAGTTCAACGCCGTCATGAATCTGGCGGCTATTCATAAATTTGTGAAAATCATTCTATACTGTTTATTCTACAGTCCAAAGTATTTTATAGCGTTACATGTTGACATACAAAAGGGCAACAAAGAAAGTCGAAACGTTCTCGGATAGAAAACCTTAGATTACCATCGTCACTCAATTAACAGGGAGCTGGTTCCCAAAAAATGACAATCTTCAAAGTTTTCGGGACTTCTGAATGTGAGTTTTACCATCGAATTGCATTTTGTGTAGAAATTCTACACTAATTTTGAAGATTTTCGATTTCTTCGGGTAAGTAGTTCCCAATCACTACAAATCAATGTACTGAATACTGTTGGAAGGAATTTTTGACCGATTTTAAGAGTTCAAAGTTGCTACTTCGATATCCATCATTATCTCTATATCATTCAAAGTCAACTGTGTGTCATATTTCATTTTACATGCACATTATTTTACTGGTCAAGGGGTCATAGGTTCGATTACCAGATATACAAACGTGTGGCAGATACTAATGCGCAATACTACAATACTACAAAATAACTATTCTCCCTTCACAGTTAAAATAATGTTTGATTAATGTAAAAAAAAACCATTAAAAATCATAATTTTAAATATTTGTTTAAAATAGATTTTTCAATTCATGTACGTTTGATAGTATACATATTTTTTGGTGGCACTATTTTCTTGGTCGCATTAAGTCATTGTTTTCTATTGAGTTGAAACAGAATTCAATTAGGCGTTGTTCGTTCTTTTCAAATTTGGCCCAGCGCTGACATAGAAAGACTTTTTTTTGGAAAATAAATCCATCCAAAAAGTAAAAAGTGATTGCATTTGCAGTTTTGGTTAAGTAATTGTTACCTTTAGGTTTTACACTATACTTACTTGCATATCAAAGTCTTTGTTTCTTCCACCAGCAATCTTAGTTCTTGTATATTACTTTGATTGATAGAATCATATGTAATACTACGTGTTATATAAAGTGTTTCATTCAGTCTATCCATGAGTACCTTGTCACATTCTATTGTATCATCGAAAGGACCATAACATCTTGGTGTTACACTCATAACACTTGCTGTAATAAAGGTATAGTCCATCAGAATTAACCTGAGCACACCTTTATGCAAGAATATTATTAAACTCAGTATTTACTGTCTACATTTTTGACTGTATGGAAGGTACTTTTCCGGGCTTCGCATGAATAAACTTTGAAACGGTATATTAAATAGTACATTGTATTTAAAGAAATCGGTCGATTATCATGACAGTTGCACTGTTGTATTTTTTATGTTTAGTTGATAAACCATGTTTACTACAAACAAGTAACTAGTTCTATAGTGCGTACAAAAAAACAAAACGTGTATTGGTAAACATTAAAATTGAGACAATTCATTTCAGGGGTAGGCAGTATTGAAAATAAAATTTGTGCAATTCATTTTAACAAAATCAGCATGGTTGATAAACCACCACCACTGTAAATCATGCTTGTTTATGGGCATCCCTTGTCGAGGGTTAGTTCACTGTATTGTTATTATAAACAGTGTTTTGTTTTTTTGTACGCACTATCTATTATGAGGTACGTTTATCAACGTTCATAGAATATAGTCTATTGGCTAGTGAACACTTGTTTCATCTTCATTTGTAACTTTATTGATTATATGTGTAGCAGAGGTATAATACGGCACTTGTACTCCCTTGCCTTTAAGCTAGCTTTTATGGCGATCTGGTACTGTGTCCGCTTACGACTCAAGAGGTCGTAGGTTCTAATTTCAGTTTGGACCATGACTTTTTTATCGGATTACATTTGGTACTCAACGTAAATAACCTAATACGAATTGTAATGTTGCATCCTTAGATTACCCACAGACATTAAAGTTCCAAGAATTCGGAGACGAACTCTGTTAAGGAGGAGAGAGGTGTATGTAGCAGAGATATTTTTCGGCACTTGTACTCCCCTGTCTTCAAGCTAGCTTTTAAGCCGCCCGGCTAGTTCAGTTGGTAGCACGCAAGTCTACTGATAGAGGGGTCGTGGGTTCGATTCCCGGGCGGGGCATACTTTCGTGAAGTTTGGTAATAAAATTATTTCTACGGCCATTCTCCCTCCTACCAATGATTTTTAATTATGTAGGGCAGTTGTCAGTCACTGACGAAAGTATGTGCTTAGCAGTTGGTTAACAGCTAAATCCAGAGGTTTAGCCTTTCCAGGAGGAGTGAGTAGGTTGACTGACCGCCGTTATATGACCTATAAAATGTGTTGCTACGGCGTTAAACCCAACAAAACAAACAAACAAATCAAGCTAGCTTTTCTGACGACGTGGTAGAAAGTGCGTTTACGAATCGAGAGGTCTTGGGTTCGAAATTTTGTTCGAACCATAGATTTTTATCGGGTTACATATGTTCATGAATATAACTCAAATTATTCGTTGGAGACTCATAGGCGGCCGGAACGGTTCCGAGTCAAAACACTATTATGATTTAATTTTTATTCATCGAACTAATACAGTCTGTACTCGGGGTTTATAGTCACGTGATCGACTATAATCAGGGAAGCAAAATTGTCTCTTTCGCTAATTTCTTTTTCCAGACAAATAATTGAATGGCATCAAATAGCGGATTAATTACCTCATGTACTACTTCTCTTGCCCCGAAAAGTTTCAAATGAATCTGTGAGGTTTGATCGTTAGTTTTAAATCGTTTGTGTAAAAATGGAGTCGTGCAGTGAACTATGTCATGTGCTAAACTTATTTGTGCAGAGTATTATGAGTTAACAATTATACGACTCACTAATGTGGACATTTTCAGACCAAGAATTGAAGTTGTTTTTTAGGCCATTTGAATGTTTCAATTGTTAAGCAATCTCGTACCCAGAGTCTTATTAAGACTCGAGAATCTTGATAACCTCAGGGTACGAGAATGTTGTTAAGCTGCCACAAGAATATGACGAGAAAGCAAGTGTTTGTTAACATTCTGAAGATCAATCTATTATATACCCTGTACTTATATTTGTACAATTTCGAACATTTCATTTGTACATCATGAACAAACTATTTTAACTGTCAGTAATGATTTACGATGTTTTACGGCTCAGTGAGTAAATTTCACTGTCAATTTTCATCCCGAGATTGTCCAGTAATGGACTTTGTGATGTTAAGATAATCTCGGATTTTGGAATCCACAAGAAAGCTTCCATTCGTAATTCCTATTTTCAAGCGTTAATAATAGGATATCAACATTTTGGTATTTTTATCAGCCTTTGTTTTACTATCGATGAATGTTACAACATAATGTTAAATATTTTTCTGTGATTTTATGGCACGAAAAAAAGTAGAATTTTCTCAAATTGTATACAAATTGCCGGCAAAAAATTTTACCCCGCTGTTATATATACTCACTACACAGTAAATAACAATATATATCCGAGTATTTAAATAAGCGATGTAAATGAATGTGTCACTGACATTTGTATAAAATTTATTAAGTTTGTTACTACAGTAACAACAGATTAGTTCACTTACCACATCAAAGTGTTTCAAATACTCTAAAATTAACAATCTGTGTAAACTATTGTATTTAATGTAAACTTCTAGTATAGCTTGCTTGAACTATAAATATGATAGAACCAATTGACTGAATTGAGTGATAGAACCAATTGACTGAATTGAGTGATAGAACCAATTGACTGAATTGAGTGATAGAACCAATTGACTGAATTGAGTGATAAAACCAATTTACTGAATTGAGTGATAGAACCAATTGACTGAATTGAGTGATAGAACCAATTGACTGAATTAAGTGATAGAACCAATTGACTGAATTGAGTGATAGAACCAATTGACTGAATTGAGTGATAAAACCAATTGACTAAATTGAGTGATAAAACCAATTTACTGAATTGAGTGATAGAACCAATTGACTGAATTAAGTGACAGAACCAATTGACTGAATTGAATGATAGAACCAATTGACTGAATTGAGTGATAAAACCAATTTACTGAATTTAGTGATAGAACCAATTGACTGAATTAAGTGATAGAACCAATTGACTGAATTGAATGATAGAACCAATTGACTGAATTGAGTGATAAAACCAATTTACTGAATTTAGTGATAGAACCAATTGACTGAATTTAGTGATAGAACCAATAGACTGAATTTAGTGATAGAACCAATTGACTGAATTTTGTGATAGAACCAATTGATTGAATTGAGTGATAGAACCAATTGACTGAAGTGAGTGATAGAACCAATTGACTGAATTGAGTGATAAAACCAATTGACTGAATTGAGTGATAAAACCAATTGACTGAATTGAGTGATAAAACCAATTGACTGAATTGAGTGATAGAACCAATTGACTGAATTGAGTTATGTCCCAGAGTGGAACCTGAGGCTGAGACATGAGATTGAACATACGATTTGACCATAGACGTGATGTCACAGTACTTACCTGTTCACATTATGAGGAGAAGGATATATAAGCGGCCAGATAGCACGGTTAAGAGAGCACTCGCCCTGTAAGCGAGAAGTCCATGGTTCAAGTCCCGGTCAGGCTGCATATTTTTCTTACCCTGTGACAGTAACATCCTTTTAATGGAAAGAAAAACAAGGCTTCAAATAGGTCAGCTATCATATTATTGTGCATCGTCTATTATCAACTTCTTACACCGTATTATTTGAATATGGAATGTATCATTTGACATGGAATTTACTATTCTTACGACACAATAGTGTTCATATTAAAGGCACGTCGACAGCTCATTAGTTCTATGAAATTCAACTTTGAATTTTGTTCATGCACCGCATAAAATTCCCTAGTCTTGGTTAAAAACTAGTATATAATAATCAACAAATAGAATTTTATTCATGGACCTTCCATACATTTAAATTCTTGAAATGCTATCATGTAGGACAAAAGCGATTTTTAGTGAATACATTTATAACGAACTCCATTTTAAATTATACATTCCATAATCAAATTTTATGATGTTTACTCCATTTTATTTGTAAAATCTCGTAATTAATATAATTATTGATCGTTGCAAGATGTCCCAAGTTGATTTGTTCTTGAAATTCCAAAACATGAACTGTTCAGGCTAAAATCGAAGGCGTCCGGCACGGTTTTTGGTAAAAGAATACATCAACAATGATAAATATGATGGTCGAAAACATGATTAAAGAAAACATCAAATATTTCAGAAACAATGCGTTTACTTACGTATAAGCATGCTCAATAAGAAGAGCAATCTAATATCCATTTTCAAAACGAGAAAAAAAACGAAGACAATGTGTCAATATTCAGTAGTACATTTCATATAAACTCCCGAAAACAAACTGAATCTGGTTTTTTTTACTATTTCATAATATAATAAGTACGTCTACCCTGACGTTCGATTTTAATAAAAGTAAGTTTTTTAGTATGTTTGATGATCACGATGTTAACTGGAGGATGACTGACTTAATAGTATAACAAAACATACATTTTCAGTATATGATAGATCAAATAACATCCAGTGAACCGAGTCTTCATTTTCATTTTGGTATTGAACAGAACAGAACAGAAATTTATTCAGAAAAGTACATATTTAAAGATAAATACAATAATCAAAGCATAATAACTAGTATAGCATATACATACTGACCAGTGAAGCTTTTCACTAAAAATCTTACGAAAAAAATCTTCGTAAGTCAGTTTCATATAATTAGCACTTTTAAGTTAGACTGATAATAAGCATAACTATGATATGATATTTAAGAAGTATACACAATTCTACACAATTTGTGTAATATTTAGAATTGATAAGCCAAAATATGAGCGTACTATCAATGTTTCTTGCTTTTGACTTACGAAGATATTTTTCGTAAGAGTTTTTGTGAAAAGCACCACTGAGATGGATCTATAAAAAGCATGTCTCAGTGAGTAGTATTTATTTATTTATTTCCTCAATTACTGAAGAGCATAACAAATATTTACAATTCATATATATATATATTTCAATTCGATATATACAAATACATGTACATAAATGATACGATCACACATTACATATCATATATAACAAAAAATGAGTAGAAATGTCTCACAAAATGATATTAAGATGAATTAAATAGGCAAACCAGTTTTTTCTATAAAATTATTTTTTTCCTCTGTCGGTTTCCTAAAAATCTTCAAGAGGTTAATCTACTAATATATGAGATGTTGCCAGTTAAATTGCCCACGGTATGTATGGAGTGTAATGGAAGAAAGTACTGTGGTTGCCGACCATGCTTAACACAAGGAATCTAAGCTATATATGCTGTAATAAGTATACAATCTAGTGTCCAAGAAATTTAGCCGGAATACATCACGCGTTAAAAAACCTCGCTCGGGACTTACCACCAATTTTAGCAGTAAATTCTTATATTTTAGTCGTATTATTAAATTGTTGTAAGATTTTTGATAATATATTGCCCTGCTTATGAGTTATCCTAAATTTTAAATAAATTGTTACGCTCTCAAACATATTACGTCAGTACATTTACATGTAAAATCAAATTCGTTGTGAAATAAAGATTCAATTTTTCGTATTTATAATTCATCTAACCGTGACTACATACGGGCGCAGCATATAGATTTTATATTCAATAAGCGTAACGAAAATTAAACATTGGATAAGCACGGTTGAACATGAATATAAATAGTTTGTCGGTAACATAGATAATTTAAGCATGACCAAATCAAAGGCGGGTAAAATGTTTTTCGTTGGACATCATCCTTTTTTTACTGAGCCCTTCAATAAAGCCCTAGACCCTTGTAATCGATATGTTTGTTCGCCTTAAGTAAAACTTGATATGATAATGACAACAGACTTCTCTACCTTGAACAATATGTGAATTTAAAATATTTAAAATATTTAAACAATATATAAGATACAGTAGTAGTAATTAACCTGTTTGCACCTTTTTTGGCTCAGCTGCACGAGTCAACTTTTGACCTATATGTTTAACCGATACAATTTGCTTTACCATTTTTATTGGTCCAATATAATCTTTTCTGGTATAGAGAAATGGATAAACGATATGATACCATCGGTTGTTTATGATAAACAGGTGCGTACCACGGAGAGTAGTTGGTGACTATTTAATCTGTGCATTAAAGGTGACTAAACTATACTAATTGATAACACATTCTTCGTGGTACGTTCCTGTTGGTATGACTAAACTTCAAATATGGCTCAAAATCTTTTTGAAAAGATTCCACGAAAGCCCTTTGTGGAATGTAATTCTTTAAATGACACTGTAATTGGTACTGTAGAGCTTGCACTTAGAAACACGCGTATTCTTTTGAGACGATATGATTGTTTTAGTGAAATATTGGAAATATTGACAGTGTGCCTAAACACAGGTGCTGCAAAGAATCCGTGACGATGACGATTAGCTTCGCCCTGATGAATCCAAGTTTCTCCAAACTGATATCTAGGTCACGATGATTCTACAAACAAGTTCAAAGTTATTCATAGGCAATTTCCATAGAATGCAAAATTAAACAATGTGCAGCTATCGCTCATATAACAGGCGATTTGTCAAAGATTCAGAGTACTCAAACCCTTGATTGCATTTTAAACCTTTAAAACTGATTGGACTGAATAATGATGAAATTGTTAACATGTATTTACTACTTGGAATCTCCATATGTCAAATCAAGTTACACGATGAAGCTGGATTTTTAATTGTTCGGAACTTCAGTCCTGAACAAATATACTCGTATGTACCATAATTCAGTCCTTTGCTGATTTTGAAATTTACCGAATCCAAAATAGTGCTTCCATTAAGTACAGACTGCACAGTTGATGCGCGTCGAGAACTTCGGTGAACACATGTTTTAGTAGACACTCCTAAAGAATACAGAGTCTTAGTATACAATATGTATACAACTTGTGTTAGATACATTGCGTGATTTTTTACCAAAACCTTTAACTTACTAAGTGTAAGTTCTATCCTCTATGTTTGATGTTTGAATTTACCATACAAGATCTATGTACTCTTTGTTAAGAATAGCCATTCTTTGGTTCATGTTTAGTATTGGAAACGTTGACGTAGGTTTGAACACTGGAGCTTGACATTCAGTATCGTACTTAAAGATTAATCCCTTTTTATTTAAAAAAACTCTCGGAAATGTCCACAAATTGACGATTACCAGCTGTGTGTTAAGTAACTACTCTTCGCTAACGTTACGGGTACGGGACAACTCAACCCGAAGACAACTCAACCCGTGCATAATACTACTCTAAGTTTGGACAACTCAGTCCGTTAGTAGGGGATTGAGTTGTCTCGGGTTGGGTTGTCTTTGGGTTGAGTTGTTCCGACACTTCCGAAACAGAACGTTTTGGAACGTTCAGGGTAGCTGAACACGCTGCTGGTTTATAGAAAATAAGTCACAGAATCAATGATTGTTACATGTACATTATTGTCTTGTATATCAAATGGCTAAATGGTTTTGTGATAAATCATTTTTCGTAGGTGTTGTGGGGCAAGTATGACAAGTGCTAACGTAGTAGGGTGATTCGATGCGTTGCACTCTTTTTTAATATAAAGAGGGATCAAAGTACAGTACTAAATGCCAAGCTCCTGCGGTTGCTACATCGATAGACTCCCCATGTTTTACTTTGTATTAATATCAAAACATGATTGAGACCAAAAAAAACAAGTAAACATAAGTCTGGACTACTCAATTTATTTTTAAATATGAATGTTAGTAACAAGATAATTATCATTTATATTTGCTTTATATTTGCTGTAAATAAGATAAGAATCTAATCATGTTTTGCATTCTAATTGGAATCAAATATGAGTGAGTTAATACGACAATAACCTTAAGTTAGAAAGTAAATAAACGGGTAAGACAAAATCATTATGTTATACTACTTTTAATATGGTTACACAGACATTTTTATGGATTCAACTTTTTCGTTGTAGTTATTAAAATAATCGGGTTCTCGCTCTTCATTAAAACTCAAATGAAAAATATTTTCAAAGTTTAATTAATAATGCCATAGAACTGGAAATAATGTCCAAAACATGTTTACATGAATTAGCAAAAAAAAAAAAACCATAAGAAAATGCACGTGCATGTACATATAAATATAGGCTTGGTGTTACTGCATATCTTTGTTTACGCACATAAAGACGCATTGTCTTCCACAGTATCGCCTGCTGGACAATCGGCTGTCATATCACAAGCTTCTGCGAAAGTAATACAAGCAGATCCATCTCCACATCTTATACTACCTTCTGGACATCCACATGTCGGGCATGGCGTCTCCTCAGGGCACGGTTCGCATGTCAATGTCGGGCATGGCGTCGCCTCAGGGCACGGTTCGCATGTACAAGTTGGACAGGGTGTCTCTACTGAAGATGAGATAATAATAATATATTACAAATTGACTGTGTACACGTATATTACTTGTTAACATAGTCTTATTATAATTGTATTCAGTGTATTGTTTATTATTAAATCCGTTTAAATTCTCAACAAGAAACTGTGATTTCCTGTTACTGTACAAATCAATAAGGTTACAAACAAAGGCGGGCTCACTGTAGGTTCGGGACCATGCCAACTAGGGCTGTCACGATTTACCGGTATATTGCAATACGCAGCTGCAGCAACACGTACCGCGGTACGATTTTAACGTACCGGTATTTTGCGATATTTTCTATTTCATTGGAAAATTCTTCCCTTCGCGAGATAAAAGTAGCGAAACGTCAGTTTTTCCATTGTTCATTCCATCTAACGTCAAGTTACAAGAATTTAACCCGATTAGGGCGCATCACAGTCCTAAATGACGTAAATACTTAAAGAGGCTAGATTCTATCAGTAGCTGCATATAAAATTTACTGTTTCTGTTAAATACAATGGATGCACAACGAATCTAAAAGCCCACAATATACCGTGGTACGTATCGCGATACAATGCCAGCGTACTGCAATATATTGTGATACGCTTCTGGCGTATCGTGACAGCCCTAATGCCAACCGACTTAGGCTTTGATCCTGATTAGCGATCCTTTACAACATAGCGAGTGGCTATACTAAGAACGATGTTTCTGCATCGTTTAATCGAGTAAAATGTAATGCTGGTTGGGTACTCTTGTTGTTTCCTAACTCAAATTCAGCTTCATGTGCTACACGTACTTGACACTATATTACATAAACTTTAAATACGGATTAAATCTTATTGTTCTCTGTACACATATTTTCATTGTGACGGTGAAAGTTCGTTTTTATAAATCAATTATGTAAACATGGAATGTTATTGTACTTATAATTTTGGACTCATCCGTTTGTGGTGGAAACACGTAAGTCCGAAATATCACGGTAAATGTTCAAAAAAGTAAAAGACCGAAAACTTTTCATTCATCCCTATTTTTGACAGTTTTAAAGTCGCTGTTCATTCATACAATTATGTAAACTGGAATTTTCTGTTCAGTCTAAATACATGTTTGGGTTTTATTACTCAGAGTACGACTGAGTGACTGACTGTACTACAACTGGTTCAACTCTTCACTCGTAGGTATTTTTGTTATTGAATGCCTGAAGCCATACATAACGTAGTCGTGATGTTAAGCTACATTTTATCAAGTACATCCTCGTCAGCAACTCGTTGACAAAGACTGGCTGGCGGATCCTTATACGAGTAAGGTTACCAAATAGAAATGGAATATGCATTATATAAAGACGTACCTTGACAACCCATTTCGTCTCGTCCATTCATACAATCCATAGTACCATCGCAAACCCTGTCTTCATTGATACATTCTACTTGACATAAATTATTTACAGTCCTTACATCACAGACATATCTTCCCATGCACGAGTCTTCAATGAAAAGGTTTTATACAATTTAATTTTCAACATACCAGTAAGATTAGGAATAATGTGTATTTAACGTTTACTGCATTGTAATGTAAAGTTGTTTTAGAATGAGAAGTTCACAAGTGTCAGCAACTTTTGTCCGGATATTTTTGTAAACGTTTCATTTATACCAACGCCGGTATGTTTATAAATTACAATGAATAGTTTCGTATATTCATCGAGAATTTTCAATACAGTGAAACTCTCAGAAGAGAAAATTCTACGAATGAATACAATGTATAGCAATTATAGATAGTTAAATGAATCCCTTCAGTTCACATTACTTTTCACCTGCGATCTAGGACTTCTGACATATAATATCTTAAATACTTTCATATTAAGCTGTTAAAAACCTTTGGCAAAAAGCAAAAGGTTTTGACACTGTTAGTATAATTATGTTCAATACTTGAAGTGGACATTAAGACGATGCCGCATGCCAAATATGAACAAAACAGAACATAATTCTAGTTCCCATGTAATTCTAATAAAGTTAGAAAAATATAATTATTTTTTGTTGTGTTTAGTCAATATTCAGGCACAAACTATAAATTTTAACTTAAAAATTGTCAAGTCTCAAGTTTGACAAACCTAGGTACCTATTAGCAAAAACACACAAACCGAAAACGATAACACATGTTCATTCCAGTACTTGGTAGTGCATTAATGTTTATGACATTGATGTGAGATTAAAGTAACTATATAAAAAAGTATATACAACATTTACATGTACATTTATGATTTTCATTAATCAAATACACAAAAACAAAAAACTATCTGTATTTCCTGAGAAAAATCAGTTAACAAATCCCCGAACAACAGAAATATTTAAGAAAATTTCACCAACAATTTTGATTTTTTTTTTGTTTGGATTGAGGACTCTAAAACCTAAGCGCGAGGGGACGCTTAACATAATTCCAGTATGGCATGGCCAAATTTTTCTTCCAAAATTGTACTAAATCAGAGTATTGAACAAAAATTCTAATGATATTGAGTTAAAAGCTACAAAATCTAAGAGAAAAATCATATTCAAAAGGTCATTTATTGCCGGACAGAATAGAATATCATAAATAAAACATTGTCAACAATATACCTGCCGGGTAAAATACATTTTAGACAGGTAACAATTATAGCAGATGACGCTATTTTGTTGGTAACATTTAAGAGAGAAATGAGTCTCCAATTCTTCAATGAAAGCTTATCTTTTCTCCCTTAGGTATGAAAGTGATGACACCTTGTTTAAGGATAGTTGATAATTCGCCATTTTCAAAGCATTCATTCATGGATCTGACTAAAAGTTTCCTTAATCATTCCAAAAGACTTTGAAGAAAGATGTTGTAAAGCCACAACTTCCAGGCGCTGAGTTTTTTTCCAATTTTTTTCAGAGCATTCAACATTTCTTTGTTTTTCATTCCAGACTTATTTTATCAACATTTGAAAGCTTTGGAACCGAGCTAGAGAGAAAGAGGTTTGGGTGAAAATGCATACTCATAATAATTCATGGCTCGCTTGAATTATTACCTGATTTTTTGGGGGCATTTTTTCGGTCCTTATAGTAACCAACAAAATTAAACGATATATACAAGGACTAAATAAAAAACTGTTTATATAATAATAATGTGTACTTACACAACTGACTCTTCAAATTCATCAACTTTTCCCTCGAAGAATATGAATTCGGGGCAAGATTGTACCTACTTCTACCACCATATCTGCCTCCTTGAACTAAGGCTGCGGTTACGAGCACAACAAGAACAAGTCTCATCTGTGAAATAAACAACATTTGAAAACGTGTTTACATTGCGAATGAAGCCAGTCAACATTTTCATATTTTATGTTTTATACAGAAAATCAAACAATTATGTAAAAATCTCTAGTTTACAAAATCCTACAAATTTAATGACAGAATTGACGTAGTGTGCCGAGAGCGATAAACAAAACAAAACAAAAAGTGCCGCAAACGAAAAATACTCAATTCGCATTTAAATTTAACGGATCGAAAAGTCAAACGGGCAATATGACAACTTTGTTTATGACTAATAGACACACTAGTTAACATTATAAAAGTCAAGGAATAAATACAGATAAAAGGAAAGTGGATTTTTATGCCCGACGTGTCCGACTCGAACATTTATGTTTGCGGACAAGTACATTGTAGTAAAATCAATCCCACTTGTCCGGGGAAGAATGGTATTTAGCTGTAATATAGTAAATAACATAAATGTCTTAATAATTTAGTAAAATTCAACAGTGAACAATGCTGTATTAGTGTATTATATAGTCATTATTGTAGGAGCAGTGGTCCAGTGGTAGGACGCGCGCGTAGGTATCGAGAGGTCCTGGGTTCGAATCCCACCAGGGGCACTGCTAATTTCCTTGAGCAAGAAATTTACATGCGATTGCTTCACTCCACCCAGGTGTAAATGGGTACCTGCGAGGGTAGTATAATTCCGCTGCGCCAATGTGTCGGCTGCACTAATAAGCGGAGTAAAAAGACTCCCCAGGGAGATTGATAGATAGATACCAGTAGCCCAGTGACCAGGGGTAATTGCTGTAAAGTCGTTGAACGTGCGTAAGCATGAAACTTAGACTATAAAATGTAATTACATATGTAATTACATTTATTATTCCTTATAGTATGTATTTAATTTCATAGTTTTCAATATGTTCTACTGAAAAATAAACTTTTGGACAAGTGCATTTTGACCCTGGAAAATTATATTTTAAAATATCTCTTGTCCGAGGACGAGTGAAAAAACTAGGAATTCAAGACCACTGGATATTGGAGCCTAAGAGGTAATTTTGGTGAGAATGACAACTATAGCACGAGTAACTGAACATCACGAGATAGCTGTGTATGGCAAGTCGTTTGATTACTGTGCAAACGGCATGCCATAGCTGTGTTCTGAAATGTTGCTAAATCAAAACCCACACACATACATAATGTTTGAGATTTGACAATAAGTGGAAACACATTAACGTTACAGGAGTATAATCAGTGATTTGCTGCAGATATCTAAGCGTCCCTAAGATCAATTTTGTTGACGATATTTGCAAATAATCATGATACTAAGGAATCAAACCTCTTTGTATTATGGATGACTTACTATGCTATATGACTCGTCACGGTTCGCTCCTGGCGATGTGAATGAACAACGAATATGACTATTTATATTTCAAACAAAATGAACCATACTAAAGCCGAATATCTTTTTAAAAATATTTCTTATTTCAACAACATATGTTTAAAACAAATTAACAAAATAAGTTTGACAATGACAATGTGTTTTTTTTTGTTTCGAACAGAAAATAGTTAAAGTGTAAAAACAGAATACTAACCGTTGAAAAATACATTTCTATGAATCTTGTCCTGCTGAAAATTTTAGAAATTTTATGAAAACTTCTTTGCTGTTCCGAGCCTCTTATGCAAGCGTATATATACACAACATAAAGCGGAAACAGGAAAAACTTGACGAAATTCAACTAGCTTCAGGACTTCAATTAATTACATTAATGTAAGTAAATATAGATTTGAACGAAATCGCTAATTACTTAATAAGAAACGTATGTAAAATAAGTGCAAATGAACACTCACTCTCTCTCCCATACACAGTCATACACATGTAAAATAAAACATAGCAAAATAAATCTAAATTTTCGTGACATATCCACTCATAATGTCCAGCTAGCTGGTTGAAATATCCATCATCTAAAAACATTATAATGTCCAGATGGTTAAAACATCCATCTGAAAACATTATAATGTCCTGATGGTTGAAAACATTATAATGTCCAGATTGTTAAAACATCATGTGAAAACATTATAATGTCCAGATGGTTGAAAACATCCACGTGAAAACATTATAATGTCCAGATTGTTAAAACATCATGTGAAAACATTATACTGTCCAGATTGTTAAAACATCATGTGAAAACATTATAATGTCCAGATGGTTGAAAAGATTCACGTGAAAACATTATAATGTCCAGATTGTTAAAACATCCATCTGAAAACATTATAATGTCCACATGGTTGAAAACATTATAATGTCAGATGATCGAAACTTCCATCTGAAAACATTATAATGTCCAAATGGTTAAAACATCCATCTGAAAACATTATAATGTCCAAATGATTAAAACATCCATGAGAAAACATTATAATGTTCAAATGGTTAAAACATCGATGTGAAAACATTATAATGTCCAAATGGTTAAAACATCCATCTGAAAACATTATAATGTCCAAATGGTTAAAACATCCATGTGAAAACATTATAATGTCCACATGGTTGAAAACATTATAATGTCAGATAATCGAAACTTCCATCTGAAAACATTATAATGTTCAAATGGTTAAAACATCCATCTGAAAACATTATAATGTTCAAATGGTTAAAACATCCATGTGAAAACATTATAATGTCCAAATGGTTAAAACATCCATGTGAAAACATTATAATGTTCAAATGGTTAAAACATCCATGTGAAAACATTATAATGTTCAAATGGTTAAAACATCCATGTGAAAACATTATAATGTCCAAATGGTTAAAACATCCATGTGAAAACATTATAATGTCCAAATGGTTAAAACATCCATTTGAAAACATTATAATGTTCAAATGGTTAAAACATCCATGTGAAAACATTATAATGTTCAAATGGTTAAAACATCCATGTGAAAACATTATAATGTTCAAATGGTTAAAACATCCATGTGAAAACATTATAATGTCCAAATGGTTAAAACATCCATTTGAAAACATTATAATGTTCAAATGGTTAAAACATCTATGTGAAAACATTATAATGTTCAAATGGTTAAAACATCCATTTGAAAACATTATAATGACCAGATGTTTGAAACATCCATCTGTAAACATTATAATGGCCTGATGGTTGAAACATTCATCATCTGAAAACATTAAAATGCCCAGATGGTTGAAACATCCATCTGAAAACATTATAATGTCTAGATGGTTGGAACATTCATTTGAAAACATTCTCCCTCTCTCTCTCCCTCTCCCTCTCCCCCTCCCCCTCCCCCCTCCCCCTCCCCCTCCCCCCTCCCCCCCCCTCTCTCTCTCTCTCTCTCTCTCTCTCTCTCTCTCTAATTCCTCCGCTAGGCATAAGAATGAGACTTTTATTCTTAGTAATGGGGTTAGTATAAATCCTTCTCTTGCTTGAATGGTTTTAGCCAGCCTTTGATTTATTTTAAAACCATAATCGGTTATTTCAATATCCTCCACAAAATACATTTCCTTTCTCTTGAATCTGATTTACTTATTAGAACTAAATTTGACATCCTCGTCATTAATTAGAATGCAAATAAGAACAAACACCAAAACATGAAGTTTTAACCAGTTTCAATATCCATTACATCATATATGTCCTTTAAAATTTCTGGGATTATTGCACTAGCCCATTTTGGGAGGTGTTGTTTTTGCTTTGCTATTTCTTAAATTGATTAATTTAATAGAGAAAGGTTCAGACGTCAAAAGAATAACCTAACAGTAAGTGCATTATTCTAATACCACTTACATAATTCTTGATTGCTTCTACAGATTTGAATAGTCTACTTAACATGTAAAAAGGTATCCACCATTTCAAATCATTTCGTGCTTCTGATTGATTAACTAATTTAAAAATCTATCAATAAATATCCGACTTGCCTTTAGACATCCCCTACAAAGTTTAGTTCACCTAATAATGATTGAAAATCCTTAAGGACGCTTTGTGTTTTCTTAACCATATTTGATGGTGTGATTTCTTTTGTATTTTTCATGTAATCAAACCATACTCCTAGAAAGGACATTCTAGAACACGGGGAGTACTTTTCTTTAGATTCCTCAATCCCATTTCTTTTTCTAAAAAATTAGTTATTATTTCATAGGCGAATGCAGCATGTTCCTGAATTTGTTACATTCCCATGACAAATCCTTCTTAAGCATCAATGCTCTTGCCTTTTAAACAAATAATATTTGCAAAATCATCACGTTTAGGGAACTTATAATATAAGATCTAAATATTTTCCCAAATAACATATTTAATTAAAATCATTAACTGCAGACTTAGTATTACATTTTGTATCACTCAGATAAATAAAAATCTTAAACTGATACCATTACTTTTTGAAACAGAATTAAATGGACTAACAAATACATTACTACTGAATGGGTTGTTGTCAAATGGACCCAAAATAGCTCCATATTTCATTTCTTTTACAAAGTATTTCCCAATTGCATTTTGAAGTCTTCCGCACCTTCATAACTACTTTGTATCTCTTTTTAGTTAAATTGTAGTTTTAGTTTTTATTACCTACAAATTTCAATTCACTTACCTGAGCTGTTAATGAGGATATTTCTGACTGTTATCTACTTTTTCATTTGATTTTGCCTTTATGCCAGACATTTTTTGTTTTCTTAGCCTAAGCTTTTTTGTTCTTTTTTTAATTTTTGTTTTCTAGAACTATCGAAAGAGTCACTGTTATCTTTCTCCTCAATGGTCGTTTTCAAATTTGTACTACTTTACGAATTGGCACAAGATACGTTCTTATTACTTTCTGAACCAAACATTTCAGACTATTTCCTCGCTTTAACGTGTCCATAGTAATGACTACTCCTTTAGACATAATTTCAGACCATTCAGTTCTTTTTTTCCCCTTCTTTGTCGAGCCTATCGTGAGTATTTTAGTATTGTTCTTAGAGTAAGAATTTGACTTTTTACCTCTCAAAGCTTTTACCTTGTCTTTTGTTTCTTGAATTTCCTTTCTTAACTTGTCTTTTCTTGGTGTCTTTTAACTCTTCCCGTCAAGCCAAAACAAATCCAGGGATTGTCATTGGAAGCGAGACCTGGTTGTACGAAGAAATCTATGACAGATAGATCCTGCCTGTTGGATACCACCACATAATTGCAAGGAGGGAGCGATAGACATGGTGTTATCATCATGGTGAATGACTCCCTGACTGGCAGTGCCATAGATTTCTTCACGGATGTTGAATTTACAGCGGCATCTATGGAATGCCATGGAAAGGAACCACTCATTATTGGTTCTCTCTATCGAACTCCAATTGACCTTACGCCAGACTACCTATGCTTCGCCCACCGATACACGTGGTACATTGTCCGACATTATCAGGGATTAATCCATGTCCATAACCATTATATATGTTTTGAAAGTAACAGGTTCAAATGCATGCTATTTACTTACTTGTCATCCGATTTCGATAAACTTAATATTTTTGAAAAGAGCATTGTCTCATCTATAAAATGATGCATTATTTATAAATATCCATTCATAAATATTCAAATTAAATGTGAATCCATTTGCTCCAACAACAAAAATATACGCACAAAGAATAAGCAAGTTGAAAGAATACACTTAAATTTGAACGCTGGTAATAGTCGTTTGGATGTACGAATTTTAAACAGTAAAACATTAAAAAATATGATATTACGTAAGCTATCAAATGATGTACAGTTTATTAAAATATGTCGAGAAATATTAAAGATAAGGGGTGGGTATTAGGGGCTATCTAGACGGAGTTGTGTTCAAATACATGCATATCATTTACGAGATATCATATTTCCTTTAATTAATTTGTCTGAAAATGGCATTGTCATAACTTTCAAATGATTCCCCTTTTTATAATATCCATTGATATATATTAAAAAAGGTAGGTTCATTTGCTCCAACAAAAAAAAAAACTATGCACAAAAATTATCAAAGAACGCATCTCACATTGAACGTTTGTAGAAATCCTTTATAAATCAGAAAACTGTTGGATACACACGAAAACAACTTTATATGCATGTAATCCTTAAAATGGTGAATAGGTGATAAAAATGATGAGAAATAAAAAGTTAAGTGGGTCCATAGATCTTTGTGGTACATTTTAGGGGTAAACATGCATGAAAATGTAATTTTCAACCTGATTTATTACATACTTGTATTTATTGTCATTAGATTATTATGAAGATTATACTTTTATCACGGTATTTATAGACCCCATGTGTACATATTTTGACCATTCTTATTAGTTTTATTGAGTTTATTTTGTAATTTTCACTGAGAAGCCTACATAACTGTATATAGGGTCCATGCTAACGCATAAGAAACTCGATGTCCGTCAAGACCAGATGTCGGACAAAATGGCGGCCGATAAGCTGCTTATCTTAGATAAGCATCAGGGTATTAAATGCCGGACGCTGATTGGCTAATAGGAGCTGTCAATCAAATTCTGGCGTAAGGTCAATTAGTGATCTTCATTACATAGAGAAATTGTGTAAGGAATGCAGGGGACATCAATCTGCCAGACATTGACTGGAACTCACTCTCAATTAATGGTTGTAGCTACTCCATAGCTGTCAACAAGCTATTTTATACACCATCAAGGATTTATCTTGTGAACAAATTGTGGACTTCCCTACTCGTGGCTAAAATATATTGGATTTATTCATCACCAACAAACCCTTACTATTCGATAAATGCAAATCAATCTTATTAGTGACCATGATATTGTCCTAGTACAGGCACAATCTAGAGCAACTAGAACCAAAACAGTGCATAGAAAGATACTACTGTGGAACAAAGCAGACTCTAGCAAGCTTCGCACTCATACATTGGATTTCGCTGTTGACTTCACTAGACGCTACAATGTATGACAACAACACTGATGTAAACATTCTTTGGCAAACTTGCAAGGATTTCTGTTACCTGGCCATTGAAAAGCATGTACCATCAAAGATGTCATCAACACATTTCAACCAACCCTGGGTCATAACACATGTGAACGTCTTTCTAGACGGAAAAAAGAGCTTATGTCAAAGCAAAAGAAACCGGATTGGCCAAGGATTTGAAAAGATACAGAAACTTACATAACGAATCCAAAATGTTTTGCCGAAAGGCTTACACCAGCTCCACCAGGAACACTGTTGCCTCCAAAAAGAACGTTAATAAGATTTACTCCTTTGTCAAGGGTAATTATTGTGACAGTTCTGGCATAGCACCACTAAAGTATCAAGGTGTAACACAGTGATCCAAAGACCAAGACCGTGATCCTGAACAACCAGTTTTTTTTAGTCATCACATCAATCTATAACTGGTACTCCAAGTCCCACATGGCATGTATATCGATTCACGCTCCTGTTTTTCCTTGACATCCACATAGAATCAGTGCCTGACAACATTCCAACACGTTACCTGAAGATCACGCGGATGTACTGGCACCAGTCCTGACATTCATATACTCGGTATCACTGCAGCTAGGTGTGGTCCCACTAGTCTGTAGACAAGCAGCAGCAGGTTCCATTTTCAAGAAAGGCAACAAAAGCAACCCAGCGAACTACCGACCAACATCGCTGAGCTTAGATTGCTGCAAGATACTGGAACATATAGTGCACAGTGAGATCATGGATCATCTTGATGCCAACAAAAATCCTTGCAGACGAACAACATGGTTTTCGTAAGCGAAGATCAACAGAAAGTCAATTACTCCTGACACTGCAAGACCTTGCATCATCTTTGAACGAGGGAGAACAGATTGGTGCTGTCTTGCTAGACTTCAGCAAGGCATATGATGTAGTACCCCACAAACGTCTAGCTTCTAAGTTGCACCTAAGTTGGAATTCGGTACCAGACCCTCCAATGGATTTAAAGTTATCTATCAACAAGAACCCAGAAAGTTGTGGTAGAAGGAAACTCATCATCACCATATCAAGTAACACCAGGTGTTCCCCAATGCTCATTCCTTGGCCCATTGCTGTTTTTACTATACATGGACGACCTACCATCCCAAGTGTCATCAACTTCCAGGCTCTTTGCAGACGACAGTCTGCTGTATAGAATAATACGATATCCTGCAGACAACATAGCATAACAGGAAGACCTAGACAAGCTACAGCAATGAGAGAAGGACTGCTTCATTTGTTTCAACCCCAGCAAGTGCGAGGTCATCAGAATCAATAGGATGTTAGTCCCAATCAAGACGGCATATACCATACATGGCCATGAACTATCTCTCGTCAAAAATGGCAAATACTTGGGAGTCGCTATTTCAGAGAACCTGTCCTGGAATGCCCATGTTGCATTAACATCAAGAAGGCAAACAACTCCTAGCCTGCCTCAGAAGGAACCTAGCAAGCTGTCCACGAGACGTCAAAGACATCCTTGGTTGCAATACCACGTATCACATTACATCCCCAACGTTAGTTCTATACTTTTTGCAAACGCCCTTGAAAACCTACCAACATTAGTCCTCGGACCACGATTTCTTGTGACTGTAGCACGCTGATAAGGAATAGTAGCAACCCGCTTAATGGAGGCAAGACGGTAAAAATTACACCAGTAGAAAGAAATGAAAAGAGGTTGATTAGTTTAAACCAGCGCCCGAAAAGTTGAACGTGATGTCCGCGGACTCCTCTTGTAGAAGTTGGTTACCAGGTGATTATATTATCAACAGTCAGGGATTCTGTATTAAATCCCTCCAACAGTCTAAGAACTATTTTGCAATGTTATTTAAAAGGATTTTTCCATGCAAATTGCACATCGGACCTTTGATAGTACATGGCCAAGTGTGACATTTTTGTAAAACATCTGAACTTAGAAACTGTGTTATGACATTTGTAGATTGTTCTCATTTATCCTCAACGAAGTCTGAAATAAGAGGTAGATATTTTCTTTAATATAAAACGGGGATAATCTTAGTTTATTCCACTCATGATCACATGTATATATCGCTATAAAGTAAGACCACAGGTGCCAGACACAATTTTTCCTTATTATAGTTTATATACGAGTAGAGAAAAGGTCACTAACGAATGCTTACTTACAATAATGGCTGAACCGCCTAACTTTTAAACTATCTGCTGTTGAAAGGATTATTCTTCACATAGGCACATCTCTCTATTGAAGAAAATCGGTCATCAGTTAATGAAATCGTTCAATATGTCTCCAAAATACCTAAATTATGTTGCTTTTATGAATGTTTTTTGTTTTATTTGAACGAAACGGACCAAACATGATACTCTGTCTTTATAGCGGACCTGTGGATACGCATAATACACCGGCACTAGACAACTTTTGTGGACAGGTATCCGTACCTTTAGAGGGGGATTTTGTGCTGTTTCAATACAACATTGGGACGTTTCAGCTAACTTATAAATGCATACAGTTGTGACTTTTACCAGTCATTTTTACTCAAACACTTCTACCATTGATTTGAATAACTAGTATAGATGACAAATTAAACAATTGGCCTGAAGCTATACCTTTACAATCTTTATTCTCAAAAATGCTCGTGAGCAAGTAATATCAATAACAAATATAGTTTCAAGGTCATTTTATGTTGTTTTTCTCAGATATTGAGCGGAATTTTTATCTGAGATAGGGGAAAACTTATGATTTTGAGAGGGGAATGGGCCCGGGCCCATATTCGGTCCAAACATGCCAAACAAGTGCCTCATGGACCGACTCTCTTTAAACAAACGTTATTTTTGTTTGACATCATACTAATTCTAGCCGCCCGGCTAGCTCAGTTGGTAGCACGCAAGTCTACTGATCGAGGGGTCGTGGGTTCGATTCCCATGGTTTGGCACTGGTTTGACTTTCGTGGAGCTTGGTCTTGAAAATATATTTACGGCCATTCTCCCTCCTACCAATGATTTTTAATTATGTAGGGCAGTTGTCAGTCACTGACGATAGTATGCTCTTAGTTGTTGGTTAACAGCTAAACATACAGAATTAGCCTTTCCAGGAGGAGTGAGTAGGTTGACTGACCGCCGTTATATGACCTGTACAATGAGTTGCTACGGCGTTATACCCAACAAACAAACAATACTAATTCTATGCCTTTTAGGGAAAATATTGGACCATTTTATTTTGGACCATTTTATAATTGCATGTCGATTTTCTTTAAATAAAAAGTGTTTATACAGAGAACCCTCCTTAATAGAGGAGATAGTGAAGGCAGTTTGACAATCGGGTCATTTATGTGAGTGCGGTAACGATTTTAATTCCTTGACTGTTGAACAGGCGTTCGAGATAAACAAAGAGAAAGAAAGGAAAAAATTGCGTCCGGTACATGTGAGTTAGACGTAAAAAAATTTATGTATGTAGTACTTCAAATCAATTGTATCACGGCTGCGTTTTCAAGCTTCATGTTAGATAAATATTAAATGAATTTTAGCGCTTTGAATTGCATTACAGCAGACAAATGGTGCTACTGAATCACACCACTCTCACATACTAAATTAAAAGTTCTGTATTTTATAATTATTGACCAGCTAAAAAAATTCTGCGTTTATATTGATACAAAAATAAGAAATTAAGATAAGGAAATGTAGAAATTAAATATATTTAAAACGTTAATTAAGTATTGCCTCAGGAGTTTTGATAAAATTTACATTTTATACGAAACGCACATGTATAGTTATTTTGTAGGGATGGTTTTATTCTTTTTTTATTACAAACCTCTTCTTTTTATGACCTAGGTAGAACATGTTTACATGTATACTTAACGAAACCACTAATTACCTCGATTTCTATATTTTAAGACAGTTTTTTTTTCAACATTTATGTCCGATTGATTATGAAAATTTGTATTGAACCATACCATGGTTTCATGCTTCTTTATCGATGCAAAACCGGTATATTCGAGCACGTATTGAAAATCTGAAATGGGAAGATTTCTAATTGCTATGATTTAACCAATAATAGCAACTAGAAATTTTATCTTTGCAGGCGATCTACTGCTTTGCAAAACTCATAAGGACATTCTTCGTTCTTGTAGCGACATTCTAGCAATGTCTTGATTTTTCGTTGTCCATATCAACACACTAATGATTTTCTTCAAAACTAACCACATGTGATTTTTTGCACTAGAATCACATGCCCATTTCCGCTTTTTAACACCTGCACGACAAAACCGACTTTACATCGATATATAAGCATGACAACCATGCAAGCAGTATGGCCTATACACAATTCCATTATTGATCAGACGTAAATGTTGAAAAAATCCTACAATATGAAAATCGGAATACTTAGAAGTTTCGTTTAGGATAGTTACTCAAAAATATTCCAATAAAATTGTCAAACATCAGATATACGTATGTATAACTTAATATGCAAATACGAATAAAAAGAAGTACAGTAAATCTCGGATATAACATACTCGCTGGGCCATAGAAGAAAGGTATGTTATAACCGAGGTATGTTATATCCATATAGCATACTAAGTATGTTATATATCAGGATGAAAAACGGGCCAGAAAAAATGGTATGTTGTAACCGAGTGTATGTTATAACCGAGTATTTTATATCCGAGTTTTACTGTATACCTCATTTAAATCAGAGAGTAAAGGTCATAATTATAAAACTAGTCATTTCAAACTCTAATACATGCATATTCACGTTTGTATGAACATTCTGATAAAAACCGATATAAAATTATACACTTGCGTACTCGCTTATTTAAGATCTGACTACCTAATATCACAATTCACGTTAGCTGACCTCTGCTTTGATAAAATCCATGACGAAATTACTCTTTTCAGCCATTTGTTTACATCGTCTTCGTCTCGCAATTAGTAAAGTACAACAGTAAGTTATAATAATGGTTTAAAACTTTATAAAATCTTGTTTTAATATACTTTGCTTATTGTATGACAAACGAGTGAATTTCTAAGGTAAGGTAGTATAGCATGGAGTAAAAATCAATTCATGAAATATATAGTAATTTATATGATGAAAGCAAAAGACTTTTATCTGGGTACAACGGTTTAAATATGCCTAATTCGGAATTTACATGTACACCCTAACCGCCGCCACATTACAATGAAGCGTGTCACATTACAATCAAGCGTGTCCACCACCACCACCATCACCACAGCAACCGCAGCCACATAACAATGAAGTGTGACACATAACAATGAAGCGTGTCACATTACAGTGAAGCGTGTCCACCACCATCACCACAGCAACCGCCGCCACATAACAATGAAGCATGTCACATTACTGTGAAGCGTGCCCACCACCATCACCACAGCAACCGCCGCCACATTAAATGAAGTGTTTCACATTACAGTGAAGCGTGTGCACAACCACCACAACCACCACCACCGCCACGTTACAGTGGAGCGTATCCGCCACCACCACCACAACAACGGCCACAGCGTATTTGCCACCACCATCACCGCCGCCACGTTACAGTGGAGCGTATCCGCCACCACCACCACAACAACGGCCACAGCCGCCACATTACAGTGAAGTATGTGTCCACAACCACCACCGCCGCCACATTACAGTGAAGTATGTGTCCACAACCACCACCGCCGCTACATTACAGTGAAGCATGTGTCCACAACCACCACCGCCGCAACATTACAGAGAAGCGTGTCCACGACCACCACCACCCCCGCCTCCTTGTATCCACCACCACCGACGTCAGGGATCTCACCTACACCGCCGCAAGAGTACAGTAACAAGATTACATAAGTGTCGTTGCATCCATAGGCGGATCCAGCGGGGAGGGGGGTTTCAGGGGGTCCGGAACCCCCCCCCCCTGGAATTTCCAAAATGTACCTGTCCATATGTGTATTTCTTGACTGTAGGTAATTTGTAAGTAGCATGAAGCAAATTTTCTCGGTGCTTGACACAAATTTAATGGCTCTGTAGTTTTATAACTAATATATTGCATTATTCTGCTTAAAGTGTATAATTTGGTTGTGGTTCGAAAGTTTGGAACCCCTCTAGACATAGCTCGGACCTCCCTAGAAAAAGTCCGGACCTCCCCCACCCCCCTAGAAAAATGTTTGGCTCCGCCCCTGGCATCATCATTTTTTATGATGATTTCAGGCCCCACGGGTAATTTTTTTTATAAATTTCTTGTGATTTCATCACTTTTTTGATAGCTTTTTTAAAAATGATGTAGTTGATTAGTTAGAAATAATTGTTTAACTTTTTGCCATTTTGTTAACAAAAGTACACATACTTATAGTGCGAGAAAAAACCCACTTTTTATATAAATAATACAATGAACTAATCCACGTCAGGGGATGGTCAGGATGACAATAACATATTATGCAACTTTAATATGTTTTATAAGAGTCTGAATTGTTGGTGTAATTTTAAAGCGGTCTTCCATTACAAGCATGATTGACAAAAAGGCCCCGTCCCAGGACTAACAAGATTTACATAGAGTTATATTAGGAAATGTAAAACATCTTCTTCTCAACAACTTAATGGCCTAGAGCCTTGATATTTGGCATGTAATATTACTAGAAGGTGTTTTAAAAAGATTGTTCAAATTATGCCCTAGGGTTCAAAATTGGCCCCGCCCCAGGGGTCACAAGTTTTACATAGAGTTATATTAGGAAATGTAAAAAATCTTCTTCTCAAAAACTTAATGGCTTACAGCTTTGATCTTTGACATTCAGTATCACATAAAGGTTTTCTACAAAGTTTGTTTAAATTATGCCCCTGGAGTCAAAATTAGTCCCTATCCAGGGGTCACAAGATTTACATTGAGTTATGTATACAAGGTAATGTTAAAGAATCTTCATCTCAAAAATTGACAAGGCATAGAGCTTTCATATTTGATAAGTGGTATTATCTTGGGGTCTTCTAATTGGCCCAGCCCCAGGGATCACTGTTTTCTTCGGCTGAATCTGTTAAACAATCTTTTGTCAGATGCCCTAAGCATCTAGTTCTCAGGTGAGCGGCCAATGGCCCTCAGGGCCCTGTTGTTATTTTTTGTCATCTGCATTTTAGTAATTTTTTGTAAGGTTTAATTAGGTGTTAGGTTAAATTATTTCAAGCCAGTTAAAGCTTTTTATCAACTGCGCTTAATTTAAATTTTATTGATTTTACAATTCTCATTTTATCAAAGAGTCACGTTTATATCAATTTACTGTGTTTACATCTACAGTTATTCATTTATGTAATTATAATCTTAGGTCATGCCACATCGGAATTTTGTTAAGCGTCCGCGTGCGCGTAGGTTTTAGAGTCCTCAATAAAAAAAGTAAAAAAATTGCTGGTGAATTTTTTCTAAAATAATTCCGATGTTCCGGGATTCGAAAACGACAATTTCGTTAAAACACTAGTCATTTTATATGTTTTAAATCTGTGCTTAAACTAGTCATTTCATAAGTAACTCAGACCATTGTTTCATATTATGATGCTGTTTTCAATTAAAACAAATATACATATAATGTATTGATTTTGTTGAAAAATATTTGTGTTTTCGTTTTCGGTTTGTGTGTTTTTGTGAATATGTACCTAGGTTTGTCAAACTTGAGTTGACGCTTAACAAAATTCCAATTTGGCATGGCATTGGGTCGATTTATACTTACGTTTAAGGCATTCATTCACTTCTTTGTTTTAGGTATATTTTTAACTGTGTGCCCCCATTACTTAAATTTCATTATTGATTATGATCTCTATATATGTTTGATTGTTTACTAGTACCGCACCCACTACAGGTCGTCCACGTAAACATTGCGTATATAAACACAGCCAGTCTAATTACACATCAATATTTAGGGGTGATTTATTTATACAATTTAATAATTTAGTTAGTATACACTTACTTTATGAACATATCTTTATATAAATTTACAATGTGCGTATGCATTGTCTGAAATAAATGTTCAGTATCTAAGTGGTATGTTTGAATCAGTAAAATGTTGTTCATGCATTAGCTTATTCACCTATTTAGCGGGCAAGTCCATTGTTTAAAGTACAAAAACACGCATGACCTAGAATACGACCTGTACTTAGTTTTAATATGGAATACTGTGTCAATATAAATGATTGTTTATTTGTAGAAATATTGGTACATATTCTCTACACCACTTACTTTCTATCACGTTATTTAAGAATCTAAGTTATAGTGCAACAGAATTAACATGAGCTTGACCTTTATGCAAGAATATAATTATTAAACTCATTATTTACCGTCTATTTTAGTCTTGGTTTGTAAATCGCGCTTTATCGGAAGCTTTCGGCAAAATACACGCTCTGAACAATTAATATGTTTCCTTGTATTTAAGGTATTCATCTACCTGTTTATATATATGGTGAATGTTTAAGGTTTTCATCTACCTACTTATTATCTAATTACACGTTTAAGGTATTCATCTAATAATCTAAGTTTAGACTGGTCATACTCTAAATTTTAAGGTTTATCGACCTATTTAACTTTTAATACATATTTAAGGTATTCATTCACCTACTTACACTTTAGATTGATCATTCTCTTGAAATTAAGGTATTCACCAACCCATCAATTTGTATAAACATTTAAGGTATTCCTTAATACCCATCTCTAATTCTGACATTTAGGCTTAAAAAATTGACTCCTTAACTTTATTAAATATTGTTTGATACAGCCAGATCCCATTCACTATTTGATATCAGTTTCACCGTCTAACGGTTTTTATGTAGTAGAAAATCATTTTTTCATCATTCTTACTGAAGTCTTATTAAGGTCAAGGAGAAGTTTTGGAGTTGTTTAAAAATACAAAATGTAACGTTATCGATTAACTGACAAACACTGTTCAGGTTCACACAGTTTATCAACAGGTATCAACATTAATAATAGTCAGTGGAAGTACTTCGCCAATTCGAAATGCGAATTCAAATACAATTAAAATTTTAAATGTCTATCAGCTATCTAACTTATTATCTTAATATTCTGGCATACGTTCTCCTCGTCTAATCCGGACCATCACCGGAACATTGTCCTAGCATTGTCTCTGTCACCATGGTCTCGGAAACATAGACACTTCAGGATGGATGCGCGTGGTTTATATACAGAAATAAGAACAAAGAAATGTCACCATGATATTTCGGATAGCCGTGTGCTTCACCAAATGAGGGCAACGGAATTTTAGATTTCAGTTCGCATCAGACCAAACTGGTTGTGACCAGTTTTAGAACAAAGAAGAAGCCTAGCGAAACAAGGTTACGAGGACAGAATGATGCAATCATTGTGCGCAGTCAGCATCACTGGCGTTTGAACAAAGGACTTAAAATGTCAAACACACATGCGACCGATATTTCACAATTCGGTGAAATCAACAAGTTGACATTTAAAAGTAAGTTCTTGTCCCAGCGTTTAAATTAGATCATGTGTCCATTTAGGAGATCATGCATACACCGTACAAAACAGTTGATATAACACGTGAGTAAATCATGTATAATGAACTATAGCCAAAAGCATATAAACATGTCTCTATAACCTTTCAAAATATCACGAGTGACTAAAACGTAATGTAATACAGTGCAATGTCTATAGGATAACCAATTAACTAAACTGGCCATAAACTTTATTATTTCATATAAAAAAAATCATACAACCCCACCTCATAAGGCTGGTCATATGTTTGCAATCCAAACAATAGTTAAATATTTATACAACTAGACTGCAAAAGAGTGTTGTTCGTTGAAAAACAACTAGACAAAAGTGTTTTTGTTAATAGTTGCTGCTGGCAATGCCAAAAAGTTCGTCTCCAGGGATGGCTAGCAGGTTAACTTATAGGCGGACAATTTTGTCTGAACACCCCCCCCCCCTTTTGACACCAGGGAGACACCCTCTAGACATTAGTAAATATGTTGGAGCCACTGTACATCAATATGACCAGCATAGGCTCAAACATCAAGAGCAATAAAGTCATAAACCTCTTCTTGAAATGTTTAATGTCTTAAAATTGAGAAAACTTATGAATGTTAAATTTCCAAAAGTAAGAAGAGAGTGACACCCTGGCGTCTGACTCAGTAGTTCTCGAGTTCCCTGGTGCTGAATGTCTGGCCAAACAATTAAACATAATTAAACTTAAAAACATAATAGACAGCAGAAAGAAATCCGCCCAGGGTCTTGATCAGATTTCTAACTTACTCTTCAACAACATGCCAGATTCCTTTGTGAAAATCTGGCTGCATCTTTACAATCAAATATAAAAAGAGGGTTCATATCCAACTGTTTGGAAACAGACATGTGTTATACCTAGTCCAAAACCTAAGAAAGATAAAAATGATTCAAAATCCTATAGACCCATCAGCCTTACCTCCCATGCTGGGTAATTGCAATAAGGGATGGTAAAGGCACGTTAAGAAATACAGTTTGAAACAAATATTTATATCACCCCTTTCAATCTGGCCTAAGAAAGGGGAAGAGCACTTTAGATTTATAAGCTAGGCTCAATTATGATGTCTTGGCTGCTATAAACAACAGCCACCATACCATATTTTAGCAATCTTTTAAGACCTTCAGGTAGAGCTGCAACGATTCACCGGAAAGTCGATTCGATGCGATTCGATATTTTTTCTTTCGATTCGATTTTTTTCGATTCGATTCATCTATTAGAATAATTTACTCCAAATATGCATTTATACATTTATTTGAGATTAAAACGGTTTATTATTGATAAAATAAAAGTGTTACTCAAGTTAAATTCACATGAAACCCGAAAATCTGCTAAATTAAGATTGCTTCTTTAAGTACGAAATGGACTGGGTACGAATATAAAGGTCGCGAAAATGTATCATTAATGTAATATCAACTAAAACGTATCTTTATATACAACATGAAACATAAATTGTATCAGAATATGCAGCTCTTAATATACTGCAGATAACGCCTTGCTACTTGATTTAATAAAGGGAAATAACCGTTGCGGGGAGTTAGTGTCTTTTAGGTGCCCTTTTGCTTTTATGCTTATAACTTATGTAGATACGTTTAAAGGTCAGTATCGAATCGAAATTCGTGGGTCCCGAATCGAAATCGAATCGCCGCCCTCGCAGTCGAGTTCCGATGTATCGAATCGAATCGTTGCAGTCCTACCTTCAGGCCGCTTTTGATATTACATGGCACTTTGCAGTATTGTAAATTAAATTACAAAATGAAGTTGTTAACTTCGGTTTTTCAAACTCGCAAGTGTTTCTGTCAAGGTGGTGGGTTAGTTATCACATTTATTTTTCAATTAAATTGTTTAACTGACATGTTTGTATTTGATTCGGGTTGATAGGCTATTTCAAAGAATGAATTTGTAATGATTTTCCCCTAGATTTGTCGATTTCCACGGTATCCAAACTTGTCCTAGTTGAGATTTTTGAACCGTATTTGATATTTTTGACAGTTAAATCATACCGCTGGTCTGCACTTTGAAACTATAAACCTTCGTAGATTGAAGAGTTATATCTAATCTATGTAATGGTGTGATTAAAGTGTCATCAGGGAATCTGTATATTTTGTGCGTTTCATAAAAATAAATCGACATGATGTGGTCTACTAAACGCAGTTGTACCCCTTGTATGTATGTATATCAAAAATCAAAGGGAGGTAACATGACAATTCCCTGTGCTTTATATCTATTCCAATTCAAAATGGCCGACTGACTGCCATCTTTATTTTTTAAATTTAATAACAGTATTGTACGCTTATTTCCATACGGGTTTTAAAAAGAAATTGCATACAAGGTCTCACTTTTACAGTTGATAAGTATGACTATTCTTTACAAATTTATATTCAAAATTGCTGACTATCGGCCATCTTGATTTTTTTAATTACTGTATAGTATGCTGTTTCTAACTCAATTTTAGCAAAATTTTGCACACAAGTTTTTATTGTTACAGTTGACTAGTACAATGATTTCTTTTGGATACCAATTCAAAATGGCAGACTGGCAACCATCTTGATTTTGTTTCTTTAAATAAATGTATAGTATGCTTATTTCATTACCAATTTCGATGAAATTTTGCACTCAATTTCTTTTTGCTGAAGTATATTATATACTGTTATTTTCTCATCAAATTCTTATTGTTGAGCTTTATATTTGATGTACTGATATTTTTTCTAATTCAAAATGGCTGACTGGCTGAATTTTGCTTCTGAATTTTTCTATAAAGCGAATAATTTGATAATTTTTCTACAGACTTTGAGAAAGTTAGCAATTGTTCAAGTTGATGTGCTTGGCATTTGTCTAAAGTCAAATTCAAAATGGCAGCCATGTTGAATTTTCTAATATCTTGTGAAGCAAACATCCTTTTTCTCAGCCCATTTTGATAAAATTGTGCTGACAAATTCTTGTTGATGACATTTATATGTATTTTTTTCTAAATTCAAATTCAAAATGACCAACTAATGGTCATCGTGAATTTTTCAATAATAATTATTTCGTAGCAGCACTGAAAGACAATAGCTACATGCGATATTAGATATTATTTCATCTTTTCTACTGTCAAAATAAAATACCTGATAGGTAATTTTAGCTTTCTTATGTTTATGGGGATATTTGTGAAATTCTTGATATGTTTTTACATGATATTGTAAATACTAATTGTTCGATTTATATGTGTTTGCTGACTACCATCTTTACAATTGCCATACTTTTTAGTTATTTATCAAAAAAGTACAAACACATTCTACATTTTGCTCATCTGGTTACAATATACTCATGATGGGTTTAAATGTGATCCAATTTGTCTGTTGTTCCACTTGACATTCATAATGATCAACTTATGTTCATTTTCATGTAAAAGATCATTTGAAATATGACAACCACTATTCATTTTGCTTTTTCTCATCCATAGTGAATTACACTGTAATTTGCTGTTTATTTCCAATTTGATATTTGCATCCGGTTCTTTTTATAATTTTACGCTTATAACATTTACCCTTTTGGACTTCCACAATGTTGACTTGCTGTCATCTTGAAATGTTGCCGTTGCGGGGGTATTTTCGCCACTGGTGGCAGTTCTAGTTCGTATAAGTAAACTGTGAAGGACGGTACGTTCATACTCTTTATATAACCAAGATTTGAACAGTCTATTTGGAATCATAACCATAACTTAATTGACATGTGTTAAACAAGCAATGAAAACTACAAAAATGCTCCTAAAACTACGATTTTAATTGCAAATTTGTTGGTCTAAAATTGAAAAACCCTATTTTTATCTTGAGAATTTCGAATATTCGTATTCGTTTTTCCATATTCAAATATGCGGTGACGATCCGAATATTCGAATATTTTTCCTGTCCCTAATAGTTACAACTCGTACACGATAATGTGAACGATGCCGTTTTTAGGTGTGTTCGTTGACAGATTATTATTATTTAAGCATATTTATGCGTAATGTACAAATTAAGGACTTTGGTGCCAGTGCTGTGCTGGAATCTTTCAATTAGGACATTACCTTTACCATTTTAGAAGGTAAAACCAGGTTTTCTTTGACTTGACTGTTATCAACTTAAAGTACAACTTCACTGTGCAACAAAAATGATCAATCTCATACAGTTACTTGTAGGCGTGGTTACAAATATTATTAATGTTGAAAATTGTCCTTAATGATAAGCCGGTGTCGTGAATGAGTTTAAACCTATACTTGCTGAATTAAACTTGTTTATTTGAAGAACAAGGTCAATGTCTAAAACTGTAACCACACAATTAAATACTCGGATGAGATTTTTATTCATTGTCGTTTTTTACTGAACTTTCTCTTGAACAGTATACTTATATAAATACTCCGAAAAAAATAAGATATATATTCCAACAAAAATAGTAGATTTTTAACCAAGTTCAATAAAAGGACAGTTTTTACATTGTATACAGAAAAGTTCCGCTAATAATACCACCTGGCGTTCTGACAGATAGTGGTCTTAATAGCTGGTCGGTCGTTATAGCGAATCAACCTATTTAAATTGTAAATTGATACAAACGTATTTTGATTTTGCGACCTCTGTGTTTACTAAATAAAAATCTGCGTTGATTGTGGTTAAACATTTAAGTCCAATGAAAAAAAAGAATATTAAGTAACAATGGATAAACTGGCCACCAATTGAACTTGAGAAAAAAAACTACTATTTTCTTGGTGATATACTTTATATGTATATACATGTATATGTATACTGTTTTGTCTTGGAACCGTGCCGATAGCCTGTGACTTAGACAAGTGTGATTTAATAAATAATAATAAAAAAATGTAAACAAACTAAATAATTCTGTATGCAAGATGAAGTTTATTTAGAAGTTATACAAAGAATTAAAAGTATTGGAATTCCAAGTATGAAGAAAATAAAGACTAAAGTTTTCCTCTCATTTGTCCACTTTGAATGACACGTCCTTTAATAGAATTCTGTGATCTAAAATAAGGATAGACCTGGGTAGTCGTCTGGATTACAACGTTTTTTGGGGTCTAATGGCTCTTTCCTGAAAGAAAACACGAAATTTTAATAAAAATATTAATTAAAGAATCAAATAAATACGAACAATAATATTGTAATTTTTATAATATTTAGGCAGCAATTTCGTTTACATTTAATCCCTAGGGCATCTTTTGCATCGTTTATGTGCATCGAACTAATTGGCGGGACGGAATTATAACACTTTCCTTTCGTACCGATTTACACCTAGGTGAAGTGAAGCAATCGCAGGTAAATTCTTTCTGAAAAAATTAAGCAGTAGCCCAGGCGGCAGTGGCAACATCACGTGACTTTAACATCAGACAAGCTAAAGTTTAAAGCAGAATTTTTTTTACAAGACTTCATCCTGAATATAAATTGATCAAAACTATTGTAGATATGTATAAAAAAAGACCAAAGTCTATTTTCTTTTCAGTCCAAGTTTGTTCACTGTTTTTAGACTGCAAAGAATATAGACATTTATCTTTTTCAAACACCTCTAACAAGTAAATCTGTGAGCTAATGCTCACTAGTGATGCCCCCGCAAAAATCTAAAAATTTGCGACAAACGGGAAGTAGATGAGCAAGGAGCATGAAATCGCTTTACACCACATGGGACTATGGGATGAAGCAATATGCAAAGTATTTGGCTGCTGCATGTTATAGTTGCTGAGAAAACTGCGACGGAAATTTTGTAACGGACGGACGGACGGACGGACAAGGGTAAAACAGTATACCCCCTCTTCTTCGAAGCGGGGGTATAATGAACAAGATTTTCAATTTAATGCAAATATTGCTTAAGTATGGTTATGTTATTTACTGCCTTTCAAAGTGAGGGTAGATCGAAGCCGAAAGTAGAATTTTGTTGTCAATACTTGAAACAATAGTTTTGATTGCAGTTTGTTTAAGTCTTGTTATAGAAAAAACTGATCCAAATTATATAATTAAGCTATAAAACTATTTTGGATCAGGTAAATTGAACATTAGCGTATAAATGGATATATAGTGCTCTTATTAAAGTATCCCACTTTTTTAGAAATGGACACTTTGTCAAACTCAAATTAAGAAAGCAGAATGATTTAAACAGTTTATTGTCTCGCCAAGGCATGTTATATTCTGATAACTTCATGTTTGTAAAACAGTTTTCAAGTCTACTGTTTATGAATACAAATGGATATCTTTATATTAACATACCACAAATACATCAACGACAAAACATGATAAAATACAATGGGATAATGAACTTGATACTCACGCGCACTTTCTTATACAGTCGTTGTTATACCACATACCATTTTTACCACAGACAGGTTTCATATCAAATGTACATTTACTTTTACAAACTTCAACGTCTTGCTTAGCACTCGCCACTGTAATTATAAAGAAATAATAAACAAATTGACAAGAAACTGTGATAAATTACACAGGCCATCTATACAAAGGCTTACTGCGTAAATAAATGAAATTAAAATAATTAACGGTTAAAGGGAGAGAGAGAGAGAGACGAAAAGTAAAAGTTGCAGAAGTTCTTTGTTTTTCTTTGTTTGTACTGTATTAACCTAGGAAAAGAGTTTAATTATGTGATTATACATCAATATACATGTATGTAATGTCCACCACGTCTACGGATCACGACAAGCATTCGTAAACGCTTAGACATGGTGTAACGTCTAATGACTTCGGTGGGATTAATAAATTATTTTCCAAAGTTAATACAAACAAAGAAAAATAAAGAACGTCTGCAACTTTTACTGTTCGTCTCTCTCTCTCTCTTTAAACGTTAATTATGCCTAAGATATTAACTGAAATTAAATGAAGTTTACATAGATGTGTGACAAATAGATTTTGCTAAAGAATGATACCAATCATACCTACATTCAATTCAATTTTGTATGAAAAATTTGTATTTTACTGAGTGTATAGTTTTGTTTGCGTGTCAGTATATTTTAACATTTTTATAGTTTACTTAGTGTAAAGTTATTTCATGACATATTATCTTATAAAATTTACAATATTCATATGCACTATTATAATAATTGTTAATCAAGTTGGTATGTTTAAATCAATAAAATGATGTACACGCATCAGTATATTCCCCTATTGAGTTGTCAAGTCCATTTTAAGTACAAAAACACGCATGGCTAAATACATGCCCTGCTCATTTAAAGAAAGTGATGCTATATACATGTACATAAAATTTGTAATGTATCTAATAACTAGCTTTAAAACAATGTTCAAATAGATAGCACAAAATGATTATTATGCTAATTACATCAAATATTAGGAGGACGACACAAAAAACCCTATTAAAATTCCATCTTTTCATTATGGTACTTTATTTAAAAGCTGTTACTTTTATATGACGAATAAGTATGGCATGCTATATTGAGTTTAGAAAATAATAAATGAATATAAATAGAAATAATGTGATAATTTTAAGATATATAATATTGAACATTACAATATCTTAAAACACTGTCTTATTTGAATATGGAATGTATCATTTAATATGGAATTCACTGAATTCCATATTAAATGATACATTCCATATTTAAATAAGACAGTGTTTTAAGCAAAAATATGATAATTTTTATTTCTGTTTAGAATATGGTAAAAGTAAATGAAGGTGTCATGAATCGTTCGACTGCATTAAATAAACAATGTGCATTGACAGTGAGACAGCGTTTCTATCAGTTTCTCCCGAAATATTATATAATGATTTACATTAATGTTCTAGCCATTTTTAAATACTTTAAAAGTAGTCGTTAGCAGATTTGGTATGTTTAAAATACCATTCATTGTCATTAATTGTGTAAAAAATCAATCTTGATATTTTAAGGCAAGCTGACTTAAATATCGCGAAAAATTTGCAGTACAAGTCACACAAAATCGTTCATATCGTTACTAAACAGGATATTTTTATACACACAACATTGCCACTTTTTTTAGAATATTATGTCAAATTTGAAATAACTATGTCATTATCAGTACACAATTTCAGAGTTTTAAAAATTAAGCCAAATGTATACGTAAATTAAGAAAATGTCTTCGAAACTCTTTTACATCAAAAACAAAAAGTGATATTATACTAAAAAAAGGAAACTTACTTGCAAATACAGCACAGCATACTAAAGCGACCAATACAACTTTGCTTGCCATCTTTAATCAGGTGTTGTGTTCAGTATCAAAAGTGTTGTCAATACTAGTTGATCTTCAAGACTGTTGTTTTCCCCAAGATTTTGCGCCATTTATATAGTTTCTTGTCTTTATTTAATGCATAATCAAGTGCCACAAAATATGAATTATTCATAACAATTATTTAATATTTTTATATTTTAATATTTTTTATATATTAAGTATTCAAAACACCCATCTTCATTTCACATTAAAATAATAAATGCAAAGTAATTTGCATATAGAAAAGGGACTTACTTTTCTCCCCTGCAACCTTCAAGTAGGTCACATCCTTCAACTTGGTCTTGAGGCATTGGTTTGTATGTTTGACCGTGCTTCATACAATGTCGATGAAAAAGCAGCATAAAAAGTATATAATTTGACGAGGAAAAGAGAAACAAAGAGATTATTGTTGGCAATACCAGTCCTGTCACTGAAATTCATCTGAGTTCAGAGGTCTGGTTCCAAAACAGTAGTTTTGTCTTGTGCGACCATAAAACGTCTCCACATACTTTCTGTCAATGCTGTTATTTTTCATCTCTCAAGAGCAGCATATAACATTCAAACTCCTCAGCCCTTCTCACTCACCCCAATACTCTTTTGTGTTCATTATTTGTTTGTGGCTAATGTCCCGAAGGGGATACGGGTTTGAATCCCACACGGGAAGGTTATACTATTCTATGAAAATTTGACAATTATGTAAACTTTCCTCCATTAATTTGGTTTTTGGAGTAGTTTCCGCCCTTATGGATGGGTATGTGAGTACTAGTTATAGACAAGGGTCCAGGAAAGCTATGTTAGGTTTGCTGGACGCCGTAAAATAACCTAAAAATGTGTTGTTACGGCGGTTACCCAGTATAAATATGTCTGTGGCGTCCCATTTATAACTAAAAAGTTTAAAAGCCTTTGCTTTTTGGATATTTGGTATGTCTTTTTTACTGTGGCTTTTCCTGATAATGTTCGCTGAAACCACTTTTGTCGCATTAAAAAACGCAAAATATTTTAATTTGGAATAACAGAATAACGACGTTTTTGATCGTAATGTGGTCGAATTTCGTCTGTTTGTAAAAGAAATGATCTAATAACAAATTAAATGGGACCTTTCGGTGTGAACTCGAACTTTTATCATTAAGTGTCCTAATACGATCGAAAAAAATAGTTGACTCGTTTTAACATCGTCATCGTTTTTGCAAAAAAAAACCGGCGTTACATATGTATTTGGTCATTTTACAATATTCATGACAAAGACTTACCGTTCATGACAAACTGGTATAATAAATACGATATTAGATATTACAAAACATGTACTAGTATATCAAGATTGTAATTAAATTCTGTTGACGGTCTTATTGCATAGCATAGCGGACACACGAAACATTTTGAGTAGGTGTACTTTAAGATAATGTGGCTGCTCTTATAAAACATATCAAGTTATCTTGAACTTTCAAGTACTTGTGAAGAAAATGTTTTATTCAATTTTAAGATTCTTCATTTTTGAACAAACTTTTATTCTATGTAAAAATCATTATTCAATACTTAAGAAATAAACATAATGGCATTTTAATGGGAATGTCAGCCTAACCTTTCATTCAAATACTCGATAAACATCGCAGTATCAAGGTAAAGACCATGTACGTGAATATGCTCGAACTAAAACGAAAATATTATTGCGCAGGTAAAGTTTTCATACAACTTACTCGTATGTGGAGGCTTTTTAACTCACGAAAACTGTTAATTGCTTGTCAGTTATTTGTTTTCGAAATAAAACGTACTCAGTAGTTTACAAACACTTTGTCCGAAATTATACACAGCGGCCGCTTTTCTTTATCAACTTTTTGTCCCTTTCTTGGTACAAGTATTTGCCTACTTTTACACACGGGCAAAATCTAGCTCCCTGCACAAGTTATTTCCCATTATTGAATAAATAAGTAGAAACGTGTGGCGTAACCGCAGTGAGGAGTATGGGCTACAGTTAATCCCCCTTTACGTAGGACAATAAGCACGCGACAACAGTCATGGAAGTTAGAGCTGTGGATCGTTGAGCTAATGGCGATCCGATCCGAACCACGATTCATGTGTAGCGATTCACGATTTGAACCACGATTCACTTGTTAGTGGCGAATTTTTTAGGAATTCATGTTATAACAACTAAAGAGAAGAATTCTGGACCAGAAGTTTTTACTATGTGGAAGTTTATGTTCACCAAACATTTTTATTACCAGACAAATTTTTGGTGATTGCGGCGATAACTTTTTTTGTTTAAATAAGTATCAATCGAAATTTTGATACAAGACAATTTGGTCACTACATTAATTAAAGTTTTCATGAGTAGTGCGGCTCGTTATCAGCAGTAATTAAGCTTAAATGTTCTTTCATTTTTTCAAAAAAATATATCGCAATCTGACGATTTCGGACGTGACGAATATCCGTACTCGAATGTCTGGTCGAGATCGCCAATATCCGAGTACTCGGATACTCGCAGCAGCTCTAATGGAAGTAGTCTCTCCTCTAACCTCTCCACATGAGACTCAGTATTTTTGTCAAGACACAGACAGAGAACAAGGTGTCTCTTTTATGGTTCACATTCTGTAGTTCATAATAACTGGGCAATCTGAAGGTGAAACTGACCTTCAGTATCGTAATCTCTTAATTTTACATAAAATTTTACAGTATTTGTTTAAACGTAATAAAACGCCATAACATTCTTGAGTGCTGATTGAAATGATATTTTACATCATTTAGTATCCTCGAGTTGGGGTTTTATTTGGTTAACAAAACTACTTACTGACGTACTTTTAAGAGAACTTAACACATAACAGCTTAACTGGGACATGATCATACTTATTCACATTAGGTCACGTGTTGACACAAACTTGATGTTTTCAATTATTTGACATGATAAAACTTATTTCAACATATGATGGTTCTCGTTGCACTGCAAATGTTCCATGTTGTGTATGGGGCACTGGCACTGGAGTGCTAATATTGGATAAAGTAATCATATTTATGATTAAAAATAACAAAAAAAACGGTTCCTCTTTTACTATCGCTTTAGAGTCGTGCCGCAGCTTATTATGATACATTGTAATAAACTGTGGCAGTACTCAAAAGCGAAAGATACAAAGGACATTTTTTATGGTGTTTTTTTTCGACTATGTTATTTTTAATGATTAGTATGAATTTTTCATTGAATGTAAGGACTCTAGTGCCAGTGGTATGGGGCATTTAAGTGAAGTTATTGTGTATATACCACACTTGCATACAGTAGTAAAAAGTTATTGTTATTTGGTGCCATAGCAATTTTTATGCAAACTTCTAAACATATTTCATGTGATTATTTTAGATGTATGAGATTCTATGAGATAACGAGGGATTTCATGAGATTCCATGGCAATTTAATGACAATTTTAGTATTGACATGTATAAAATGAAATTCCATGTAACTTTGCTTGATTCTTATAGGTTCTGTGTAACGCTATGTAAATCAAAGAGATTTGTGTATTTTCTGGAAATATCTAGTCATCCTATGAGCTTTTACTGACATGACATGGTAAGGCATGATATTTAATGTGATTCCATAAGATTCTAAAAGTATGTCATTTCATGAACTGTTATGGTACGTCATGCTAGTTTTATGACATTCCATTTAATTGTATACAATCATTTAGATTTAACATTATTTTATGTGATTAAATGATATTACATGCTATTTTATGAGACTTATGTTCTTCTATTACCTATTTGATATGAAATTGTATGACATGTGGCATTTCTAAACTGCTGAAGTCATTATATTGCGATTGAACACTAATTTCGGATTGAGTATTAAAAATAACACAAAATATCTTGACCTTGTATTTAAATATATATGTTTTAATTTTTAATTTTTATTACATCAAATTCAGCGCTGAATTGATCTACATTTAGTTATAAGTAACAATTAGTGAACACCGCGATCTATATTTATTTGTTGCTTCTTGACACAGTGGTCTGTATGGATGTGGCACTTACTATCAATTCTGTAGTTGTACCAATTGTTGATGGTATAGTTGAACTGGTAGAGTCTGGTTGGGCAGTAAATCTAGACACCGAAGAACTTGATGAAGGCAGTAATGTGACTATAGGTGATGTTTTAACACTTGAAGAAGTGGCGGAAACATCTGGTAGTGTGGTTGGTACGAATGTTGATGTTCCCGGTGTTTGTGTTGCAACTGTGGGTGGAACAGGTGGTGTTACCGTAGTAGTAGTTGGAGCTAATGTTGAAGTAACTGGAGCATTCGTCGATGTGATGGTTGGAGTATTTGAGGCTGAAGTTGACGCAATTGGTGTTGAAGTCCCAGATGTTGATTTTGATGTCGCTGGCGACGATGATATAGTAACTTGTAGCTTTGTTGAAGATTCTGTCGACACCACAGTTGGTCTTGGAGTAAACAGTGTTGGTAACACAGAAGAAGTCGTTGACTTCGACGTTGAAGTTGAAGAAGCTGGTAGATTGGACGAAGATTCTGTTGAAACCACAGTTGGTCTAGTTGTAAATAGTGTTGGTAAAGGTTGCGAAGATGTAGAGCCTGGAGTTGATGTTGAAATAATAGGAGTTGGTTTTGAAGAAATCAATGGTTTTGTTGAAGATTCTGTTGACATTGTATGTACTGTTGACACATGGGTTGATATCGTTGTCGATGTCAATGATGTTGGCACTGTTGTTTTTATAACAGCTACATAATGAAAGAAAATGATATTATTAAAATGAATGTTGCTTAATTTTTAAAAAATAAAACGGCGTTTGAATGCAATTAGGATATTTATGGATTAGAATATCAAGAATACCAATTAACTTCTCTTGTGCAATTGAATGAAACACCAGCATGTATATAAACGTTGTCTAAGGTACTATCAACAGATCTAATAGTTTGTCATTATTCCTTCTTATTATACAGTTTTATGATAAATCTGAGGCTTTACGTAACAAACATTATGGTTAGGTTGAACAAATTGTTTAAAGACTCAAGCCTAACAGCTTGGACGACTTCATTCATATTTTGTAAGCATGTATCATACTTTTCAATACTAGCTTTTAATTAAGAGTGGTGTTAGGAATTGCATACCTTAAAAATAAAAATGTTTTCGTATTTAGATAGAATTGGACGTCATTGGCTCTTTGCCTTTTTACACAAATATGAAATATATCTTTTATACCGTGATCAAGATACTTACTGTTACATAACTGAGAGGCAAAAACATCATGTAAATCATTGAGCTTGTCAAAATTACCAACTCTTAATACATGGTCGTGAGCTGAAGCAATCACCTAGAATAGCAAATACTTTAGTTTACACTGAACATCAAAGGAAGAGTCAGGGTAATACCATTCTCGTACCCAGAGGTTATTAAGATTCTCGATCTAGAATCTTAATAACCTCTCGGTACGAGAATTGGAAAATACAGATACCAAAATAAATATTATGTTCCATGCCCTACTTCTATAAAAAATGGCTAACAGTCAATACTAACAATTAATATATTTGATATTTAAGTCATAATGAGTTTACTATGTACATGCACTTTTAAAGAAAATATATTGTACTAGGATGGTTAAGGGCTCAGGTGTAGCCCATCGATTGGATAGCTTGCTTTAGATTGGTTCCAAACCCGACGTTTTGTTTCTGGAACTTGGTCCTAACGAAGTGTTAAGGATGTATAGCGGAGTGGAGGGTTATTGATCTTTGTATGTTTTTAAGCTTTGTTCGACTTAACATGACACGACTACAATACGCTAGTACTAAACATTTCATACGTGTAGTTCTCGACCGTCCACCCTGTCTCCAATACCAACGGCATATACATCAACTCCTGCCCTGTGGATAGAAATAAGATTGAATACATGTAGTGACACCATCTATCTGAACTGAATCGGTCTTTTCCAATTAAAACAGATTACTGAAATTGTCGAATAGAAAAGAGTGTCAAATCTATTGATCGAGGGATCGTGGGTTCGATTCCCGGGCGGGGGCATACTTTCGAGGAGCTTGGACATGAAATTATTTATACGACCATTCTCCCTTCTACCAATGATTTAATAATGTAGGGCAGTTGTCAGTCACTGACGAAAGTATGCGCTTAGTAGTTGATTAACAACTAAATCCAGAGATTTAACCTCTCAAGAAGGAGTGAGTAGGTTGACCGACCGCCGTTATATGACCTATAAAATGTGTTGCTACGGCGTTAAACCCAACAAAAAAAGAAAAAGAATGTGAAACCAAATGTGACTATAAATTCGATCGGGTTGTCAAATGAAGGAAAATGTCGAATAGTTAAGATTGTAAAACTAATTGACCTTCATACAGATATACAAAGGTGCAACATACCAAACATTTTGAGTTTCGTTGGATTAAAACTTTAACCTTTACGTTTTTTTGTGGGTTCAACATGTACGTATACATTAAGAAGATACTTCACTCATAAGTGTGTAGGGGCTGTGGTCAAGTGGTGAGACGCAGACTTGGGGTCCAAGAAGTCCCGCGTTCGAATCCCGCAAGGGGTGTTGCTTATTTACTAAAAATATGCCATCGAAATGTAAATGGATATTTTGAAGGTTTGTGGTAGTTTCGTGGATCAGTGGGTATCGTACAAGATTGTAAAGTTATGTGCAATTGTATATTAAAACAGCTTTAAACCCAATATTAACTTTTTTTAAACTAGACTTCATGGTCCTACTTTGTAGGAAACATTTAAATCATGTATATAGTATATACATGTATGCTATACTATAGACACATGAAAGGGGTCATTGACCTTTTTGTCCCACTAAAACTATTGCATGGTCAACAACAACAAAACTGATATATTAGGTTAACAAGTTGTAATTTTGCGTAGAATGTGAAACTGGAAACTTCAAGGGCATTATTAATTTATTATATATCAAATGTAAAATTAGGCCTTAAATCTTATGAGTCTTCACAGTGAAGTATTTTTTTTATATTTTGTATTTGTCCAAAAACGTTTCACGTCAATACTATTTAAATATACAAATTATTAGAGTAGAATGTCTGTAACTAAATAAAGAATACATGTGGATAGCGAACTTGAAAGTATTTGTATTGTAAGCTGGGTATTATATCAATAAAAAAGTGAGAGCAGTGGTCCAATGGTAGGACGGATGCTATGTGAGCAAAGAGGTTTCGGGTTCCATCTCCACTCCTTATTTCCTTGAGCAATAAATTATCTACAATTGTTCCACTCCACCCAGGTGTAAATAGGTACAGTGACTTATCACTTGCATGAAGGTGATTTCAATGACCAGGGGCTATCATATAAAATAATAAAGTCAGCTGAAAATGTATATGGAAGCATACTTTAAACCGCTCTTTTAAATACACATGTATGTTTAGCTATACTATATTGTTCGTTTTTTCTCAACTGTCAAAACATGAATAATTTTACGGTGAATGCGTTTGTTGAAATTATTGTCGAAATACATCCATGAGTTTCCGAAAGTGTGTATTATGATTGAGTAAAGCTGCTTATGCCGTATGATATGTTTTAGTCAAGATATTTTTTAACAACAATTAGACCGCCTGTACAAAAACAATGCATTCAGTCACCGTGAAATTATTCAAGGTTTGACAGTTGAGAAAAAACGGACTATACCTCTGTAATAGTTTAGATTGATATTCTGTGTACTCAGGTTCAGTAGAATGACCATCTGTAAGAACTATTGCTATTCTATTGTTGGCTGTAAAAAGGTTAAACTCATTAATGGCCTCTCGTAGACCTAGATGAGTCATCGTCTCACCCGTCCTGAAAATAAACATTTAAAAAAGTATCTAAAACTTACAGGAACAGCAACAGTAAAGAAAAGACTGACCTTCCACAACACTAAGAAGCCAAGAGGGAGATAATTTTATATTTTAAACTTTTTGTTATAAAGCATGCGCCACAAACTTATAACAAAAACATGAACCTATGGGTTTTCGCCTTGAAACGGACAAAGGAAAAATTATTGCCATTTCAGAGTTAAAACAGACTCAAGGGTGCACCAACCTCACAGAAACAAAATTAAACGAACCTTCATTTATTGAAATCATAAAAAATATTGTATGATACATGAGTTAATACGAACAAGTCGGATGAAACTATATGAATGGGTTCTGTGCAAAAGTGCAAAAGGTGTCTGAAACTCTGCTCTTAAACTTTTCTGGAACGATGTCTCTGCATTGCTCCAATGGTAACAAGAGAGCATAGGATCAATCTTTCCATGCTATAAAAAATTTCAACCAAGATAATCAAGCATAGTACAAGCGTGACGCCTCATATTACAATGACTAGATCGGCATATATCACCCCCTTAAAATTCGTTCACACACGTATCATGTTCAGGAATGCCATACTCACTATGTGGCGCTGTCAACCAATAACAAACCCGCCTTATTTCCATTATAGTCGCCGCCTTCAATGCCTTGATGTCTAGTTAAAGAACATCTACAAGTTACTTTCGGCAAAATATTGGAATATGTCAATATATAATTCAAATTCAAGAAACGGTAATGCCAACTAAATTCGTTATATAAAGAGGGTCTTCAAACAAGATTAATATAATTACTTTCATGGAAAATAATGTCAGTGTCTTTAAAACGTTCTTGTACATACAAATTTTTTAGAAAAACTTATCAGGCCAACCGCCAGAAACTATTGTAATAATGGCATGTATTTTGATAAACTAATTAATGTTGGTTTAGAATTTTTACAATAGGAACATGAGACTTAGATTATTCTTAAAACAGGATTTTGTCGAAGGCTTTTGAAGGGGACTGTGCAGTGTTTTCAACTTAGACTTATATGTAATTAACTGTAATATTCAAAAACATAAATATGATTTAAATGCATTATAATACAGTGTAATCACTAATCAAACATAGACAAGACGTTAAAATGGAATATCAGACAGTGTGCACAACATAGATGAGTAATTACTAGAATTAATAGTAAAGAAAAGTAAATGAATTTACCTGTATGGAATATTATTTATACTTGAAATGAGAACATGTTTATCCGTGTATTGGTCAAGATGGATTTCTGTTTGTGATCCAGTTGAGAAAGTGATCACACAAACACGTGTCCTATATACTCCATCAAATGAGAAATCATTTATAAGCATGTTTATGAATGTCAACTGTTTGGCGAAATTATCAGCACCTTCACTGCCCGACGAATCCAACACGAAACAAACATCGGTGGATGCCTCTTTGCAAACTGAAAAATATGTCAACATTAGAATTATGTAATACAAATGTATACTCACTTGAAATTTGGTGCAAATAAATATTTATGCACTTCAATTGACAGTGGCAAGCCTATCTGGTCAAGTATACTGTACAAGACATTTGCTGGTGATCGGGTATGAAGTCATATTGTATGTATTACAACAAAATACTTCATGGCAAGTTTATCTGACCATCTCTGCAGTATACATCTTCTGACTGAGTGCGGTGTTGGTGGAGTAGGCAAGCAGTGCGGAACAGTAGAGTAAGGTCACACGTAGAGGAGCCCATTGTATTGACTAAAACAAGTTGAAAAGTATTGCTCATATGCAATAAATGATCTAGAAAGGTCACTGATTTGGGTTACGTTACTAGATATACCTTCCACTAAATGGCCCTTATGTCTCAAAACCCCTACCGTTTCATGACTTGTATTTTTACTCAACTGTGCCACTTCTTCCATTAAGTCTCAATTTAATTTGCTATATACATATGTTCAGGTGGACTGAACTTTACTGTTTGACTAGCAACATCGTGGAGCAAACTTGCTTAAAGCTAGTAGGTCGGTGGTGCATTTACGGCAACAAGGAGATGAGGAGAGAAATAGAAAAGTCGCAGAGAGGAGAAAATGACATTGTGCAGTGTCTGCTGCGAAAGAGTGTATGCTGAGACAGAGTGGTCACAAATAATACATACTGTTACAAGCAGTGTCAGTTACTTCAGATTGCAGTGAATGTAGTAAATCAAAAGATTTTACTTGAAATATATGATGTCTGTCACTAGCAATATATGCCAACTCATGACTATCTACATTTGAACCAATACCAATAGCAAATACTGTTACCAATGGTTCATTCTGAAATAAAAAGGAGTCTTAAACGTATTAGGAGCGCGGCTAAACAGTCAAAACAAATATTTGGTTTTTAACGTCGTATTCAACACATATTTAGGTTATATATACGACGACCAGCCCTGCTTACTATAGGTTACCTAGACACTTTTCTATCACCAGTACTAACTTACCCTACCTCGAGGCCGACAACTCATGGATAGGGTATGACCTACCGCGACCGGGCTCGAGCCCGCGATCTCCGGATTCGAAGTCAGACATGCTAACCACTACGCCACGGCCGCGGTATTAAAACAGTCAAAATAAATCAAATAAATCCAACTGGCGGACAGGGATATTCTTTAGCTTTTTAAACTTCAGTTATAAAAAGACGCCACAAACAGACAACGAAAACAAGAACCCAGTTCGAGCGAACAGTGGCAAAATAATAACCACTGGGCCCCTGGGGCTTGAACCAGGTTCTAGGGTACACAAACCTTACAGTTGTCCCAAAAGGTTCAAGAACAAACAATAACAAAATGTCTTGGTGAAAATATCCCCAAGTCACCGTCAGTCGACAATGATGAGTTCAAAAACACACCACGACATGTTAAAACGTGATATAAAATGATTTGGCGAGGATGTATGAATTTTATGCCAAAGATTAGTGGCCGATGGCATATATCTCAATAAACTTATTTGTATAATCTAATTAATGAAATATTTATTTCTACAAGTTTGGATTTCACCCCGTTTAATTGTATTTAGATTTATCCGGCTCATGACTCATGTCTAAATGTCCTTGACGGTTTCCTTATACCAGGTTTTGTTTAACAAGTCTTGTATTCGAAAATTTTCTGTCTGGTAATTTGAAAACCGTCGTACTGGGTTTTACTATATAAAGGAGTTTGTTTAATATTTTTACATGTATCAATAACGAATTCTGTCTTTCCTTCTTCCTTAATCCAATAACCAATAACCCTGCACATGAAGCCGATAATCACTTCATAAACGAAAAGAAAACAAACTATCTAAGAAGCAGGATAGTGCTCATCAGGTTGTCAGATTTTACTTACCGTTAAGTCAGAGATAGAAATAAGACTAACCTTCAGAAAGCTGGCAGCAATTTGTGTAAGTTGTGGTTCTACAGATCTTCCATCAGTTAATACAATTACAATCTTAGTTACATTTCTATCTCCTCCGTATAAACTCTGTAGGGTTGTATACTCGACAAAGTTTAACGCTGAAAGAGACATACAAAAATATAATTTGTATATACCAGGGGCCCGTATCATCGATTTCAGCCGTTGTAAATTCTATATTTCAACGTATATCTTATTATATATATACTTGATATATATTGGAGGAACAATTGGTGCGCTTTACAGACTATGGAATACGGTGCTAAACCCTCCCCCATGGACAAAGTTGATAAAGCGAAATTTCCTTAATATTCTTTGGGGGTTTTTTTGGTGGGCCATCCAGGGACTACTTCTGTTTCTTCTATCTTCTTCCTGACCTCAATGCCAGTTAGAAGTTCTTCGATATAAAATGTTATAGGCCATATAACGGGGTTCGATCAACCTACTCACTCCTCCTGGAAAGGCTAAATTTCTGGATCTAGCTGTTAACCAACTACTAAGCGCATACTTTCGACAGTGACTGACAACTGCCCTACCTAATTAAAAATCATTGGTAGGAGGGAGAATGGCCGTAGAAATAATTTCATGACCAAGCTCCACGAAAGTATGCCCCGCCCGGGAATCGAACCCACGATCCAACGATCAGTAAAATTGTGTGCTACCAACTGAGCTAGCCAGGCGGCTAAAAGATAATTTTAATCACATTTGTATGCGCTCTTTTCATTTTAACAATTGGACGTCAGTAAAAGCAGTGTAAAATGGACAGTTTTGAAACTTTACCAGCATGAGTCATGGTTTCTCCATTAGGATATGTCGTAGCGTTGATACGAGTGAGAGCATCAGTCTTGTCAGTTATTTCATTCAGGTAAAACTGATTGTATACTTTAGTACCAAATGTCACTAAAGAGACCCTGGTCTGATTTTGTCCTATCTCAAATTGTTTGGTGATGTTAGAGACAAACTCAAGTTGTTTTCTAAAGTTGACAACACCCTCACTTCCTGAGCCGTCTAACACAAAGATTATATCCGTAGGTTTGTGGGGACATGCTGAAAATAACAAAATAATAAAACATGTACAAAAAATTGGTATTCGTAAGTATGAAACCCAGTAATTTACATTAACTATTCATTTACAAGATATATCAACATTCGTTTACCTTTCATTGTTTTGCTATTGTCCACTCCAAGGCGGAAACCCTACAGGTTCTTAATTTCGGTTTATGTTAGCGGTTTCCTATTTATAACAAACGTTTGAAAATCTAAAATATCTCCCATTTAGCTACTTGGGTGTAGTAATGGAGATTCTATGTTTTTGTTGTTGTTGTTCAAGTAATCATCCATACTTCTTTTTCATTCATGAAAATTCTTATTTCAATAAAATAACGTCGATTATTTCTTATGGTTTCATTCAATGCTGAGAGCCGCGGCCGTGGCGTAGTGGTTAGCATGTCTGACTTCCAATCCGAAGATCGCGGATTCGAACCCGGTCGCGGTAGGTCATACCCTATACATGAGTTGTCGGCCTCGTGGTAGGGTAAGTTAGTACTGGTGATAGAAAAGTGTCCAGAAAACCTATAGTAGAAAGAGCTGGCCGTCGTATATATGACCTAAATATGTGTTGAATACGAGTTAAAAAAGCAATCAATGCTAAGCTGACTGGTTTGTACAACTAAATATTTATGGCTACTCGTACCCCTGAAACAGTTTTTGTGCTACCTAACTCTCACAGGTACAATTTTGTACATTAAGAAGTCAGGCACTAATAGAGAAGGAAAGCTCTTTTCATAAAGTGTGCTTAGCTACACTTTATCTTAATTTTACTACAATGTACAAAAACTTTTCTTACTAAAGTACAAATACAGAAACTAGAGCAGATAAAGAAAGTCTAGCATGCCTACCTTTGTCTGTGGATGCCAGAGAAATGAAACAAAATATTATTGCTGGTAAAATAAGCATCTTCAACTCCATGCTAAACTAATTCATTCTCAAGTCAATGTGTTAAAAATGCTTCGTACGATTAGCTATGAATTATGCAAGCGTAAATGAATTCTCTATATAGACTAGGTAATTTTTTGTGTACTTATATTTAAACTGTCCTAAGGTCTTATCTATTTCATATAGTATCTTGAATCTAATTGTGACATATCTTTTAGTGCAATGTCGACACCATAGAATGTATGACTTCCTGTAAACTTTGATCTATGACATTCGTTCACATTGAATGACCCGTTGAATCAGTCCAACTTTTAACCCAAAAGAAGACAGGCGGTTACATTTAGTTCTGAAACTTTATTTAATGAACCTGTAACGAAGACCAAACATGTCGTTATTGTGTACAATGGGTATAATTCAAACGTCAAACCAGTCTTTGAAATTTGCAGTTGTCTTATTGTCCGGGACAACTAGCTTATAGTTTGGACTACCAAACATTTTTTCATTTATTTGGCAAGTGGAAATTAGATGAACACATACTTGTTTAGAGTAGCCTGCGATACTGATATGTTCGGGAAAACACTTTGATGCTGAAACTAGTTTAACAGTGCCAAACAATCATTATTGAAATCTAAAATGTAAATCCCATGTACAAATCATTGCATTAAATTTATGGCCAATCTGTAGGCATAATAATGACCTAGTCCATTATATATTTATACGAAATGTAGGTTAAACAGCGCTTATGGACCAGGTAATTTTTCCAGAATATATAGGCTAGTGTTTCGATTGAGCATTGAGAAGAGGTGTAACAATACGGCCAAAACCGTATTGCAATATATTGCAATATTAAAAACACGTATTGCAATAAATTGCAATACTTACCGGTTTTATCAGTAGACGTGTGAAGCATGAATTAATGCACGTGCATTGCATTCGCTACACTTACATGTGTATTTCAAATTACCTCTTATCCAAATATTTGAACGACTTGTAAAAAAAATTGAATATGTGTTAGAATATGCATAATTCTAAAACAGATATCCGAAGGGAGTTATTTGCTTATTTGACGAAATGTTTTACATTTTAAAGCCATTTAAATTATTACTAGTTGTCAACACGTTTTAACATTCATTCAAATATTTAAATTTTGAATTCTAATAAAAACAATCAGTACAACACACCACTACAAAAACCGGTTCTAGAAAAAACGAACCGGTTAAAAACCGTCTGAATTCGTATTGCAATATAAACCGATATATCGATTAACCGTTACGCCCCTAGCATTGAGTGAAAATCTGTGTTCCGAAGCCCTCTCACAATCGTTTCATTCAGAGCGTTTCGGAGATTTGCGAGGTATATTTGCATAAATGGTCATATAAAAATAATTTGCTAGAAAAAGTAAGGAACGTTAACTTTTGCAGGAGTATACTAAGTGTTTTGAATGTAGGAATACAATCACTAGTAGGTCACCAATTTCAGTTCATCAGATATGTAAATACGTGATCAAATTAAATGTGAAAATGTAAAGAAATTTATTTGACCCATTTATAGATGTCACTTACTTACAGAGTGATAGGGGCACGCTATGTGACATAAAGGGTTGTCACTTATTTAGTTCAGAAGCTAAAAATAGGCGCACGAAAAAAATGTGACAGTGTATATATGGTAGCTACTTTTAGAATCGTCAGTGATGACGATTTTTTCAAACAAATCATGACTACTTATTTGAGCTAATATTTAAACTCGATAAGGTCATATCCCTTTTATCTATCTCCTAGCATGTTTTATCTTAAGACAATGTTTTTTGTTCAACTATAAGTCCGGGGGAGATTGACTTAAACCTTTAAGCTATTCATTCCAAGATTTGATCAATCATTTCTGATATTTTAAAATTACCTCTCAGAGTCTGTAATTCTATGAAGGAAATGCATACTAAGAATCTAAGGGAATCAGAACAATAGATTGTGAGAAATAAAAATGAAAGTTACAAACACACGCTTAAATCATTTATACCGATTCTAACGGGGTACAATTTTATACTTAAGTTACCATTGTTATACAGTAGTTGTGTGTCAATTTGTACTGAATTTTGAATTATTAAAACTCATTTCTATTGCAGATTTGAATTCCCATATAAATGTGCTATTATAAAATTCTAAGCTTGTTTTTTAATGCATCTGTTTACTTAAATGTCACTTAATTATATGGAAAATATGAAAGTATAAAACATTAATAAAAATGACGCACCAATCGAATTCTAAAGTTACGTATCATGTACTAGTAGTATATCTCAAATATGAATAACTATATTATAAGACAGTCAATTTTATACTCTATTTTAAACTTTTTGTTTAAATTTGTATGCAATTAAGCTTTAAATGTTTATAACTGATTGCCTACTTAATATTCCAAAATAAGTTATTATCTGCTTTAAAATGTCATTCAAATATAACTAGTTTAATGTGGAAATGGCTGGAATAGTGTGTTAGAAAAGGGAGACCACTCCATTTTGGACTTCATTAATTTTGGTTCTCTCCCTTCAATATTTGGGTTGATCAAGCGTTTTTGTTAAACATCTTTTGTAACATGTCGGTACAAATATCTGTTCATTATTTTGTAATGTATATATTGTTTGTGAAAATTGATATAAAGAATTGGTATACAAATGCATAGCACTTTAAGAATCATACATTACATTGCACTATTATACAGTGTTAAAAAGTTCATAAGTTAATGCGTGGTTAATAGTCGGCTTCGAAAAACATGCTCAGCCGTCTTTACAATCTTGTTCGATAACCTTTCATCATTAAAACCACATTCAGACAGGTGATTCCTCACAGTACCCTTTTACACCTGGTTGGAGTGGAAGAACTGTACTTTAGTATCTTGCTCAAGGAAATAAGCAGTGTTCCTAGTGGGGATCGTTCCCGGGGCCTCTCGATCTCTGAGCTCGAGTCCTAACATTAGACCATTGCTCGTACAGTTGCCATCAAACGTTTTTGCATCAATGCAATTTTGAGAAAATTGATCTTCCCAACCACAAGTAAACTTTTTTATAAATTTCTTGTAATCAGAGTCTATGTTTGAAACATAGTTAGAATCATAAATTATGTTGATTAACTAAATGATGCATGTTTCCAAATATGCTCCGGTACTCTTCATTACTTTGATGCGAAAATGTGAATCAGTTTCTTCTAAAATAACATTTTGGAGAGCATTTTGCACGTAAATAGTCATACACATAATCTATACATAATAATGAGTAGGTAGTTTGCGTTAAGCCTGGGCCCCTATAAACCGTAAATATATATGAGATATCTCATATTTTAGGGGTCCACGGATACCTTTATTTTTAAAGGTCTTGAGCAAATAAGACTTGGATTATTACAAGAACTAAGAATCCAAGCCGCGTTGTCATTTCTTAATTTCACTTGACGTACTTTAAGAGATAAAGGAAAAAGGCTATGATAGCCTTTGTTTGTATGACACAAAAAAACGACTGCTGGGGTTCAGGCGGTGTTCTAGTAGGAGTGACTTAGTGTATAACCCCAAACACAAAATTGTGAAAAAGCATGATCTTCTTCTAGAGTGCATCAAGGGGTACTGACAAATTTAGAAATGTCTTTATTTAGCTATTTCACATATAGCAGTTTCGTGTTATGAATAAGTACTGCGTATGCCCCACTTCCAACATACTGTCCTTTTCAGACAAAGATATCGTGTTTGTGACATACTTTGACCTCGAAGTTAGATATATATAAAGACTGATAAAACGGAATAGATCATTACACCTTGAACAAAGCCATTAGAAAACTATTAGTGAAAATGCTTGTTATAAAGAATTTACTTATCGTGGTCCTGGTTGGTTATGTACACGGCTTAGACAAAGGTAAAGTTAATTTTAGTTCTACTGTCTACGTCCTAATTCTTTAAAAATATGTTATTTGGCGTAGCTGTCTAAGCTGGCTTTCGGAATACCGAATTTATATTTATAAAATCTCATCCTATTGGACAATTGCAAAAATTTCTATAGCAACGTAGGAGAAAAACACCCTAATGTCGGTTAAAAATAGCAAAATAGGCATCGAGAACTTAAAAGAGCGTTTCTCCGTGTTCGTCAGATTATGTCACTTAAAAACAATCGGTGGTGTTTTCGTTAGCGTTACAAATGAAGAAATGCACCACCAAGGTAATTTATTCGAACATTGGATATTTTTATTGATAAATTTAATGAACGTGAGTCAGGTTGTAGTTAATATATTTTCACATACCGCAAGAATTTTATGACTGGCCTTTATGTGAAACTAACGGCGTTGATAAATGACTTTATTGAGAGTAGTTTCCCCTTCGTATGCGACATCGCGTTGAAACAATTTCTTTTTCAATCAGTATACGTGAGCATACAAATTATCTCTCTTTGATAAAATTAAGAGTTTTTGTAAAATTTCTAGTATCTTGGACATGTTTGAAATTGTAATATGTTTTTTATCATCAACAATTATTTAGTGTTAATTCTTTTAGACCATCTATTTTGAATTTAGTTTAAAAGCAGTGTTTCTGTATTCGCTTATATAATGCGTAGTTAATATTGAGTACGATCAAATTTATTTAGCATTACAATTAAAATTCTGTGTAAATAATATTGCTGTCGATAAAGACTATACTCAATCAAATGGGGAAAGATATATGACAACCATGCTGAGCCATTTAATTAAGGGCATATCAAAGGGAAAAAACGGAAATGCAAAGTGGTTAATACTTGTCATTCAGGATAACTTCAAGAGACAATTACAAACAAATTTTTATGCAAACAATATCTCATGTTATCCCAAATGAGCTATAGTAAATAATCTTCTGAATTGCTTACTTAAACAAACTTTCTGTGAAATGCAATAAGTAATTGCACATGATGCAGATAATTAATTCAGTTTGACATATCATGATTTTTCCTAATTCAACTCCGCTTGTCTTTTTAAAGACATTTCTTGTTTTTTATTTAACCTCGTTGATTTAAATACTCACTACAGTACCGTTCTTTAGTCTGTACTTACGATCGATGAAATGAATACCCAGATTTATGTACGGAGATTATCACACAAAATTAGTACTTAAATCAGCAAGGTATGGCATCATTAACAGAGGAACAAAATTTAACAATATTTGCTGACGATTATAAATTTGACCAACATTGTTTTCTTCCATCCTTAAGCTACAGTCCCACAAACATAAAATAAGCCGTGAGGGCACCGTACGGGCGCCGTGCGATCAAACTCCACAAGGACCCGTACGAACTCTTGCGTACTCGTACGGACTGTTACGCTTTTGCCAGAGTCCGTGAGATTAGCCCAGGATACACGTATCGGTTTCAAAGTCAAATCGTGAACAAAATCGTGACCGAGTATGAATTAAACTTGCATATATTCCAGCTACGTCTCTGTACGGGTGTGTTGTTATGTGCCATGTGCGTACCGTCACCTCAGTACGCAAGGCTACCCACGGTCTACGGCTGTCTGCACTTACGGGTCCGCAACAAGCCACAATGTTATGGGACTGAGGCATTACTGAAACGATGGTTGTTTTAAAACAGGATGTAAGGCTTTGTAATGAAAAAATGTTCGGTTATTTCTGTTTTATTGCACTTTTCATACAAGCACAGTTTCTAAGACTTTCCATTAAGTGTCTTTATTCTGAATGAGTTACATGAAAGTAATGTATGTTCTTGAGGTTGGAACTCTATAACCTTTGCAGAGCAGCCCTCTACAGAACAAGTCCTTTGCACAACAACAGCTTTGGATATTTCCATAAGGCGTAATTGTAATCAAATGTAACCTCTGCAGAGCAACAACCTCTGTACAGCACCACACTTTTGTCCCTCCTAGTGGGTGTTGCTAAAGAGAGGTTGTACTGTATATTGCATGATTATAATACTATAGTTCTTTTGTTCATGAAAAATCTATATTATGTTAGAATTTCAATTAATGGTATAATATCATTGAACAAATAAAAACAAGAATCGCTTATAAAACAATTTTAGCATCGCCATCTCATGGTATGCTCAATAGAGTGCATAGGATACAATACGTATATTAAATAATGTAAGATGGTTATCCGGTGGCGGAAATTTGTCCCCATACTAAGGACTTACAGAGATATATTAAGGGGGTAAGTAAGTAATGAGCGCTTATCAAAACATTCGATTCATGACATACAATGATGCATACTATTATTTTAGCCTGTCCATTCAAGCCAGCAGATCTCATCTTCGTGTTAGATGGTTCTGGAAGTGAGGGAGCACAGAATTTCAAACGTCAGCTTCATTTCGTCTCCAATTTTACTCAACAGTTTGAAATTGGTCCTAACAACACACGTGTTGGCCTCGTGACTTTTGGAACTACTGTTAACAATGAGTTCTTCTTGAACCAATATACTGACAACAGCTCAGTGTTAAATCATATTAATAATGCACGTTATCCAGATGGTGAAACCAACACACATTTAGGTAAGTTTTAAAACACCAAATTATTTGAATATGAAACAGGGGTGTGGAATTTCCAGTTTTTCCACTTGTCGGCGTACAAGTGAAATCTGAAAATCTACTTGTCCGGAATTAAAATGCTCTCGCCCAGAAGTTTGATACTCAAATAGAAATATTGAGAGCTATGATACAAAATACGTACTAGATTGAAGTAATACTAAATAATTGATAATAGAACAGATCACTTTTGAATATGATGAAAAAATGAAGCATCTACTTTATTAAGTATTTATATGTAAAGATATTTCATAGCTAGCTAACCGGGGTCGGTAGTGCAGTTGTTAGCGCCCCTGAATTTTGTATCTAGTGTCTCGAAGGGGGTACGGGTTCGAATCCCACTCAAGGAGGTTATACCCTTCCATGAAAATGTGACCATCATGTCAATTTCCCTCCATTAATAACGTGGTTTATTCTTTAAAACCATAGTACATAGCCACTGAACATTCATTTTTACACTTGCGCCGAGAGATCAATGAACTGAAATTAACTTTCATTATCATTACTTTTGTGTCTATCTATTTATCTTTCGCCTTGCTTTAACCATTGACACTTACATCACGTGCTTTGTAAGTGGATTTCATAAACTCTGGTCATACACAATTTTTAGAGTACATTATACAAGTATTAGCATTTCCAAAAATGCTTGAAATCAACGCTCAGCCGTGTTTGATGTCTTCTCCACAGATGTATATATTTTGTGGTTAATATTCATTTGCTAACGGGGCGGATGTTATAAATATAAAATAAATATTTATTTCGATGAACAAGTCTATTTACAACTGATTAGTTATCTTTGTAAATTTTACTTTTTTCCGATCAAAAATACTTGCTTGAAAATGTTTATGTCCGCTAAAATATTTAGTGGTGTGTAGCCTTCCTGAACATATGCTGATTCCCGCTATTGACTATGCGCAACCTTGATTTTAGTCAACAACTAGTTCATGGCGGAGACGAGTCCATTCACACAACTCTTTTTTACTTTTTCACGGCCATTTTCTTATCATGAGACCTCAAATGCATCGTTTTGATTGGCTTAAAGCAACCGGTGTCGACTACAAAATGTTCAAATCTTGATAATTGTTTATATCAACGCACCTAGGTACGTCGATAATAACTAATCTTGGCCAGCTTGTTTATTTTAACATACGTAGTTCTAAGAAATTTAGCTCTTTATATAACGCCAAACTGATTGCTTGTACACTGTAGCTTAAGCATTTGTATGATGCTCGGCTGACTACATGTATCAGGCGCGGATTTACCGCGTGGTACAGGGGGGGGGGGGGCACGTACACCTAACCTGGCGCCACAGATACCGGCATCCAAACGAAGAAAATGGCTCAAAATTTGCACTATTTAAAGCGATATTTACTCCACTTTTAGATTAATTTGACCATAAAATCATTTATCCGGTCTTGACAAAGATACTAAGTATTGTTCTTATTAATTCAACTGTCATAAGTTCATACATTAACCCCCGCTGATGTAATTACTCTAATATTTCTGTACTCATTGTCGATAGATATAAATATCCGTATCTATGAGCAGGGATTATTGTACAAATATCTTTGTTTATTATTGTATGTACAAACCGACAGTAAATAAAAATTGTATTTTTTATCGAATACTTAAATTAGTGGGGTTAATGTATGCGTTTTCACAGAAGAATAAACTTAACAACATAGTTCTGCAACGAGCATTCACTATTCGTCCACTTCGACGAAGGTTTTCAATATTTCCTCACTCAGCAAATCGCTTTAAAATTTCAGAAACTGTTCCTCTGTGATAACTATAATCTGTCTCAGTGGTCATTTTTTACCGTGTTGCGCTTTGTGAACTTTTTAAAGACTTATACAAGGAAGGGGAAATAATCAGTCCTATGATCAAATAAAATCGACTTAATGGACACCACAGTATTCTCCCTTGTGAAAATTACAACATCGAAAATATTGTGATTATATATGGAACTTCGTAAATAGAAATAATGTAATTTAGTGAGGGAACTTATTGGGGCTAATTACCCTTTATTGTATATTTGGAGTTTGACTATAGAACTATTATATCATATAATTGGGAGTTATTTTGACTTAGGCGATGTCTTGCTAGTAATGTGCTAATTTGCTATAGTAGGAGCAGTAGTCCAGTTGTAGGACGCGCGCTTAGGGATCGAGAGGACCCGGATTCGAACCCTACCATGGGCACTGCTAATTTCCTTGAGCAAGAAATTTACCTGCGATAGCTTCACTTCACCAAGGTGTAAATGAGTACCTGCGAGGTAGGTATAATTCCGTTGCGCCAAAGTGTCGGCTGCACTAAGCGGAGTAAAAAGACTCAACAGGGAGATTGATAGATAGATACCAGTCGCCCGATTACCGAGGTAATAGCTGTAAAGTCGGTGAACTTGCATGAGCATGAAACTTAGACTATAAATTGCAATTACTTTACTTTTATAAGATAATGATCAATAAAGTGTATGTACAACATTTTTAAAGTTTCTTCGTTGTATTTTCAGCTCTTAACTATGTACGTCAACAAACATTATCGTCTGCACATGGGGGTAACAGAGATGCATCTAAAATTGTTATTGTACTTACTGACGGAGAATCTCTATCACCAAACTTGACAGTGGCTGCTGCAGCTGCTTTAAAGGTACATAAACATATCTCTTTATTTGTTCGGGGCCATCAGCAAAAACAAATTTATCTTCCGTAATTTCAGCCTTAAGGTATGGAATCCGTAAACAGTTCCGGCAATATATAAATAGCAATTCAAACAGATCGTCTGCTATGGAAGGCGCAATAATCTCTTAACTCCTTAGTATGTCCTCAGTATGGGGAATCACGTGGCCTAATCTAGAAATTTAGAACCGTTGTGGAGTTGGCAGACCTACCGCACTCGGTCTGATAGAATACGGTTACGTGTAAATGTCATTAACCTTGTCTTTTTCATCTATATTTGTATATCTGGTCGTCATTTTCCCCTTGCTAGAAACCATAAAGGTCGCGTGATTTCCCACTCTGCTTATAGACACCTGAAAATCTAACTATTTCCAGTGTGGTACAAATCGCCGATAAGTGTAGTGAATTCCGAATTATGTAATAAATTTTCGTATTCAAGTTATTTGGAAGTTCATTTGTATTTAATTATTTTGAAAGCTACGATCAAGTTTGTCTATTTCAGGCTGACCCAAAAGTAACAGTTATGTCTATAGGTATAGGTTCTAAAGTAAATCCTGATGAATTATTAGCTATAGCTAGTGATAGAAACCATACATTTAGAGTTAATGATTTTGATGCTTTAAGTACCATTGAAGCGGATTTGACCACTGAAACATGCAATGGTAAGTTGGTTATGCTATTTTTTACATGGATAGCGTTAACAATTCTGGTCTTAGTAAGCGACATATTTTGAAAGGCATAAAAAAGTCCTATTAAAAAAACTTCCTATAAAACTGAGCATCTCTTAGTAAAATTTTATCGAAGCCTTTATAGACTGTATTCTGTTAAGTGTGAGACGAAATATATTTCGTTACCTATATTTTAGTATGCAATGATCTGTCAGATATTTGTTTTGTATTGGATTCGTCTGGCAGTGAAGGCGCTGTTAACTTTCATCATCAGTTAGAATTTGTCAACATGATTGCCAATGAATTCTCATATGAAGGCAACACGCATACACAGGTATGTAGTGCAAGTATTTGTTACTACTTTTAATATTTATATATAAGTACATCTTCAAAGGAATAATATAATCCGATTAATCAAAAGTGACTTGAAAAAATATGTTTTAAATTTTGTATGAACGCAGTTACGTATACTAAATTTCATTAACTTTCATAACGTCATGCCGGGTCTAATCTCAGTATGAAAAGGGTACTGAAGCGCTCTGACATGCAGTTTTGTGAACAACTACTGTGAATATCAATGAAGGAAAGATAATGTCATAAACACATGTAAAATGACTTCAGTATATTATAATGTAAATAAATAAAATAATAAATGTCTTGCGTGTTTATGCAAATTAGATACAGCAAAATGATACTACTTTTCGATGAAAGTCAATTATTATGAATTCAGTTCTTTAAAACAAACATCGGTGTTTAGAAAAAAATCATAAAATTGACTTCGATCCTTTGGAAACCATAGACAAAAACACGTTACCGTTGTTCTAGTGATATACCTGGGTGCAGCATATGATACTGTTTATATTCCTAATCTCATTTCAATCTTTCAAAAGAAAAAGCAATGACGCAAAGCATCAAATTGCGTCCAAAAGAATGTTTAAAAGTAAGAAATGTCTAACGGATAATAAACTAGGAGAACAGATTTAAAATGACATTATTTATTCAGATAATATATCGCAGTATCATCTTAAACGTTGTAAAATTAAACCAACAATATCAACAAAACACATAAGCAATACAGTCAATTTTAATCCCTTCTTTATTCGACTCGTCAGTTAATTAAGAACGTAATCGCTCTATATTTGTCTCGTCAGTTAAGCCGTCAGTGTTTTAGGAGGCCCTTTGATAATCGGAATGATCGGAAAAAGTCCGAGATTTTGCAGTTGCCCTTCCACAAAATCTGATTTCATTCCATAAGGGACGTCGCGCTTCGGCGCGGACGCCAATCATGCGTTTGGAAACAAAGGCAACTCCCTTAAAATGCGTCGAGTCATTTTCTAAGACAAGACTTAGGAAGTTTATCAAGTTTATTTCATGCACAATCAATTAACAGTACTTGTAAAGCACAGCATACTTTTAGATTTGTTTGCGCTTTATCAAACCCTTTATGAAACTCTTTATTGAAATCGTCGCTTAGTATTGTAAAGACCCTTGGCCGCCTTCCACTGATTCTAGATCATGTAGAGCAATTGCAGTCACCGTCGGAAATATGCACCAAGTTGCTGGTTAACATCTTAAACCCAAACATATTTAGCCTTTCAAAGGTACGACGAGTAGGTTGACTGACCACCGTAATATGATTGATACAACTTGTATCTCCAAAAATTCCCATTCTCCTTCCCAGAGTCTAGTAGGATTATCAATACTAGTAAAATACAAAAATCTATGGAAAACGAGAAAAAGAATCTGTTTTTAAATCAAAATCGACAAAGATGTAAAATAATTAAATTCTTTTTGCTGTTTATTTTTTAAAAGGTCTGCGTTGTGACATTTTCAACTAGTAGTCATACGGATATACCTCTTGCACGATACCATACATTAGATGAATTAAAAGAAAATGTTCTTAAAGTGCCATATAGGTAAGATTACATGGAAAATTTAACAGTAAAATTTGTAGTTAATCGATTTTAAAAAATCTGCAACAGAATCAAAGACTTCTATTTTTTTGTAATACCACTGTCTGCTATATTTTCATGCAATTCAACATTAAGTGAGAATACATGAAGTATTCATAGATGATACGTGTTACTTTTTTACTATTTATGATGATAGGCCAGCTGCAACTGTATCGAAGAGTTTTATTATCATAATGAGGATATCAGGATTCAGAATATTGATGGTGCAGTACAACTTCTCTTGAACAACACCCACTGGGTGGAACTAATGTGAGCTCCTGTTCAGATGTTGTTGCTCTGTAGAGGTTAAATTCAATTGAAATCACGATGGTGAGAAATATCAAAATCTGTTGCTGTGCAGAAAATGTTTATGTAGAGGATCGCTCTGCAGAGATTCACTTATACTTAATTAGTTAAGTCTCACTCCGTGGGCGAGTGTTTAATAACCCTTACTTCAAATCAATATAACATTTTACTTAGTGAAATTCATAGGATCGAACCCATTAACCGATCCATCATGACAGACTGAGTGTTGAGTGTGATTTCGATCCAGTAGTACCAGTAAGATAAACTGTCAAAGTAGTATAACTCTTGGCTGTTTGATCAAAATAATTAAATCCACAGCAGCATATTATAAAAAAAATCTTACGATTATTTAGTAATACAATATAGATGAAATTAAGGCTAACTGTAGTCGTAAGACCGTTGATAATAAGGATCCTACAAAATTTCATGTTTTATAGAGATGGTGAAACTCGTACAGATTTTGGAATCAGCTCAGCTGCCAACCAGTTAATACCAAGACATGGACATAGCAGTGCTAGAGATTTTGCTAACAAGGTTATGATTGTTTTAACAGATGGACGATCAACAGAACCTGATTTGACTAAATTCCAAGCCCATAGAGCTCAGCAGTATGTAACACAGTATATACTTTAATAATTATTCCATCGTTCCATTTTAAAGCCCAGGTCACACATCCACCGACGATGGAGCATGATAGATATTGTCGCAAAATGATAGGGATGGAGCTGAAAATCTGGCTATCCGCATGGGGGTCTTTATAATATTTCAAAAAGGGTGACGTCATTATCCCGGATTATCACAGATTTGTGGCCGGATAGGTTTCAATTTTGCGTCAACCATATTGTGACGAGCAGCTAGTCATTTTCCGTACAAAGTATTCATATTTACCGCTGTGGTATAGGCTCTCCTGACATCGCACAACGGGTCGCGTCCAAATGACCTTTGTGTCGACCAATAAGTTGGTAGCTTTTAACTATCGTGATTTCGTCATTTCTAATTTTAGATAGGGTTTTGTGAGCTAATTTGATGACAGGGTTATTCACATGCTGCGATTGGACAGGGCAAAAGCAAATTACGTCACATAGACGACGAAAACAACTCACTGAGCACAATGATTTCGTCATATATATTATAAAAGCAAAGGTCAGCTGTACGTGACCCGTAATATAAAGTAGTCGGATCCAAATTAAGCGAGTGCGCGAGCGGTTAAGTTTTGATCGGATTTTATTTAGATTGTGTCCCAAGTATGCCGCGAAAAGTGAATAACACTTTTCGTGGGCCAATGAAAAAGTAAATAAAACAACTCCCTCTGTGTGACAACCAATGAATGTCGAGTATTTACACACTGAAAGCATTGACTTCTCGTCACTTGTTATAAATAACTTTGGTTTCGATCATCATCACTAAATTGTATTACTAGACCTTACTTAGTTAAAAATTCGCTTCTAGACATATTTTTGTTTTTAACATGAAGTGTTTGCATTATGTTACAGGAAAGGAATTGATATGTTTGCTATTGGTATTGGTTCTAATGTTGACCCACATGAACTTGACCTTATAGCATCTGACCATGACCACGTGTTTCGTGTACAAAACTTTCATCAACTTGACAGTATTCACCAAAGTGTTACAGATGTCATTTGTGCCAGTAAGTAAATCATAATAATTATACTTAACGAACTTCTAAGTACCCCGATTTCCATATTGTAGAAAAAAATATTTTTCAACATTTATGTTCGATCGATCATGGAAATGCTTAAAGGACCATACTGTCGTTTACTTGCATGCTAGCAAATATAGTGTCCACTCGGAGAGGTTATACCCATCCATGAAAATATGACAAAAAAGCAATATTCCTCCATAAATTAATAAAGTACTAGATGGGAGCCCGTGCAAGCACAGGCTTTAGCAAACTCCTCACAGTGCTTAAGTCACGCTTTGCTACTTAATTATTGATTTGATAAAGGAAGATAACCGCTGCGGGGAGTTTGGTTTGACGTGTCTATTTTTATTTTATCTATTTTAGACACAAAAAACCCAATTTTTTGTTGATTTTTGGCAGTTTTTGCAAATATCAAGAGGCTTTGTCAAAAAAGAATTGTCAACTTGATATGCCGGTATATATGTGCTCCAGCGACAAACAAAAGATTTATTCAAAGCTGCACAGTTTCTTCCACAAAACAGGAAACTCGCAAATTTAATAGTATAGATACAAGATACATATGTATGCAGAAGTTTCTGGTCTTGTGGAAGGGTAAGAGAGTACTGGTTATGGACAAGGGTCCAGGAAAGCTAGGTTAAGTGCTCTAGACGCCGTAAAATAACCTAAACATTGTGTTGACAAGGAGTTAAACCCAGTATAAATAAAATAGAAATAAAGGAACCCACTTAACGCGATGACCTATGGTGCTAACCTATGTATAAAAAAGTTATGTTGCCAATGTCTAACAGTTCTCTTGTCATTGCAGAAAGTCTAAAAGCAACAACAACCACATCAACTACAACGACAACAACAACATTACCTCCAACAACAACAAAAGCTGGTAAGTATAATGGAGATTAGTCGGCTTTAGTGTTAAGATCGACTTTTATTTCACCGTGTGAGCTCATAAAACAATATTTCTGAGCTCATGGGTTGAAATAAACAGATCTCATTCTAAAATTGAAAAACTGTTTCTTTTATGCTTTTTCTGTTTAGTTGGATATATATTTTAGCAAAGTATATCATGACGTCATTTATTCTTTAAAATGACATGTAATTCAAATTTGTTATAAAAACAAAGTGGAGCTAGGGACAGGGAACTGGTAAATGATATCGCGAACCTGATATCTCGGTCGCCTACACATAAAGTATAACGCATTTGAAATATGAGAAAAGCGAACGATAAAATAGCTTTTGATGGTTATTTAGTACTCTAACATGTTACAGTTGAGTACATGTGCAAATCAGTTACTGTTTCCCTAATGTAGCTTTACTTTTTATTACACGATTCAATTTCCCTTAAAATTGCATATTGTCGAATGACGTGTATGATACTAAATATAAAATTAAAATGAGAAAATCAACCAAAATGAGTATACAATTTTACATATCGCTCTTTTAAGATACGACATAGTGTTTTATTGAGCTTGCTTTAAGTTTGGTATCTTCATGCCATAAGAAATAGTAAATGTCAAATAGTAATCGGATAAAAGTAGGTTTTTTTGTAATTTAATCTTGAAATTCATTGAACATTGTTTAAGTAGAAATACACAGATCCCTCTGAATGTTCTTCGACCGATGTTTTTTTCTCTGTTACAATGGAAAGTTTACCATGCTGTTGAAAGGTGGACCTTAAATAAATTAAAATGAATAAATGTGTTAAAAACCAACAGTGTAAAATATTCAGTTTTTAAATGCAGAATTTTAGTTATAAATGTGAATTCCATAGTTCAATTTTTCCAACTGTTTAAATCCGACTATAAATGTGAATTCTACTTTTCAAATGGTCAAAGAATGTGTCTGGTAATATATATGAACACCTAAAATGCAGTAACTTAATTACTGAATGATTTTTTTATGATTGAATAACTGTTCTAGGGCAAGTGATGCGTATATACTAAATCTGACTGAACATTCTAAAAGATTAGAAAAAATAAAATTAAAATAAAATGTGATAACGTAATTGAAACTCGTACAAAACTATTATTTATCCTTCAAGAAAATTCTATAAAAAAAACTAGAAGAAAAATATGTAATACAGCATTTCAATATCATATAGCATCTGACAAAATTAATATTAACCCCTATAACTTGTCTAATAATAATAATGGCGATGCATGTGCATTAACTTTATCGTTGCGACGCGAAGCAACTTGTCTTTGAGTTTGTCGACCATTCTCCCAAACGTAACAATACTGTCATACAAACACATCTTCTCTGTTTCCAGCTTGCGGCTTAAAACCAGCAGACATTGTATTTGTGTTGGACTCATCTGACAGCGAAGGAGCTGAAAACTTTAAGACAGAAGTTGACTTCGTCCACAATTTTGCTGCACAGTTTCACATTGGACCAGGAAATGTTCAATTCAGTGTGGTGACCTTCTCCACTGATGTGCGAAACGAGTTCTTCTTTAACCAGTACCATAACAGAAATGGCGTTCTTCAGGCGATTAACAACATTCAGTACATGGGACTTGGCACTAACACATCCGAAGCTCTACACTTCGTCCGTACTGAAAGTCTTCTTCCAGCGAATGGCGCAAGGGCAAACTCCACTAAATACGTCATAGTGATCACTGACGGAAGGTCCGATGATCCAGACGCAACTAAACAAGAAGCAAATCTTCTACATGCTAAAGCTGAAGTAATATCAGTTGGAATTGGACCTCGAGTTGATAATGCAGAACTAGCTATCATTGCTTCCAACCACAGAGTTGTTACTGTTGACAGTTTCTCACTTCTTAAATCTATCAAACATCAATTGACTGACTTGGCTTGCCAATCAGATGAACCTTTTGTGTAGTTTAACTCATATTAAATTGATTTACTCTATTTGTTATCATTTGTAAATATTTGCAAAAATTAGTCTGTTTTCCCTTTTTTCTCGATGTATAATGGAGAAAAATATTAAAAGATATGATGTTATGTGCAGCATGGTCATGCTCGGCCCGAAATATTTGTCCGCTCCATTTAGTTACCTGGTTTAAAAGACTTGTCTGTAAAATCATCAGGTGTCAGACGTCGTCGTAGAAACAATGGTACAGTGGTAGCACACACGCTGAGGGGTCGAGAGGTCCCGGGTTCGTACCTGTTATTCCCTTAAGCAAGAAATTTACCTGGGTACTGATGGAGATAAAATAAAACTTGAAGATGATTTTTCAATTTTCAGAGGTTATCGTACATTCTAACATAGGCACGTGCGTTTTCACTCTTTATTTAATGTGACGTCATCTATGCTTTATTATTCAACAAACTATAGCTCGTGACGGCTGTTGAAATTTTACTCCCCACGTTAAATGCGCAAAGCCGAAAATGGCGCCCGAGTTTGTAAGGGTTGACTTTTACAATTTGGTTTCTATTCTATAATTAAGATTTTAATATTTTTTGTTCAGAATAAAAAACACCTATCTGTGAGAATTGTGTAAATAAATGCTATTTTCGGCCTTTGCACTGGGGTGGATTTCAACAGCATGACGTTTCTGACAGTTAAAAATAGTTCGATAAATATATCTTTTCTACGGATGTATTTTACGATGTTAGAATCGAAATAACTTACAGTTGTCTATATTTTGTTGTCTAATAAAATATAGGCACTCGTTTGATGCGCTTATTAAATCACTCGTGCTAAAGCACTCGTGATTTAATCATACGCGCATCACAACTCGTGCCTATATTTTATTAGACAACAAAATATAGACAACTGTAAGTTATTTCTTAAATATAGTTAAGTCTGCTGAACATGAATGTTTATGGAATTAGACTTTAAACCGTACTATAACTTGTACGTCCATTGACCGGATGCACGATGAGCGTATAACCAAGAAACAATATTAAGGTGGTTATAGTACATCTGACTTTTTTAGATTTGCATATAATTTTTGGTAAATGACAAATGTTGTGTAATTTGTTGTTATGGCGCAGAAAATAAAAATTTAGCAACAAATTATTGACGTTTTCTTACCATTGTCGACTGACGTTAAAAGTGCACGCGGTCGTCATGTTTACGACGTCATGGTAACGTTATTAGCAATAATGACGTTAAGCAAAGTGTAGATACGAATCGGAATTATCTTCAAGTTTACAACGGTACCAAAAAATATATGCAAATCTAAGAAAAGTAGGATGTACCATACCACCTTAAATAAACTAAAACTGGGAGTATCTTTTTAAAGAGTTATCGGAGACAACGAGATATTGTTGCATTACTACCTATCTAAAATAAAATTCAAAAGGAATAAGAAAACAGAAATCAATTATTTCAAGCATGGTCTTACTTTGGGTTTTTTTTTACAACCAGTCATTCTCGTTACCAGAGGCTATCAAGATTCTAGATACTAGAATGGAGAATTTGATAACCTCTGGGTACGAGAATGGCAACCAGCCCCGTGTTCAGTAACTACTGTTAGCTAACGTTACGGGTAAGGGAGAACTCAACCCGAAGACAACTCAATCCGTGCAATACTCAACTCAAAGTTGGGACAACTCAGTCCGTTAGTAGGAGATTGAGTTTTATCGGGTTGAGTTGTCTATGGGTTGAGTTGTTCCGACACTTCCGTTACGGAATGTTTTGGAACGTTCAAGGTAATTGAACACGCTGCTGTTTGCATTATTTAGTTTGTGAAAAATTGGCCATAGACGCATTAATTTTACTTTTCTGGATTAAATGTATGTAAATGATACTTAAGAACCAATCCTTTGTCTAAGATAGCACAGGCTATACGTGTGTGGTTCTAAACTAGCTCGGAATATGTTTATCATATCCATACGAGTATAAATGGCCAGGGCTAAAGCACCATTATCAAAAAAAAAAAACAAAAAAAAAAAAAACAACGTCGTCAAAGAAAACTTAAGCCATGCCAAATTGGAATTTTGTTAAGCGTCAACTCAAGTTTGACATACCTAGGTTTCTATTCACAAAAAAAAACAAACCGAAAACACATGTTCATTCTAGCTAGTTTTCTAGCTACTCGGTAGTACATTAATGTTTATGCCATTTATGTGGGATTAAAGTCATTCTATAAAATAGTATAATACAATATACACATGCACATGTTCATTAATCAAATACACAGAAACAAGGAACTATCAGTATTTCCTGTGAAAAATTAGTTATCGAATTCCGGAACAACATAATTATTTAAGAAGATTTCACTAACAATGTTGTTTTTGTTTTTTGGACTGAGGACTCTAAAGCCTACGCGTTCGCGGACGCTTAAAAAATTCCGGTATGACATGGCCTTATCAATTTAACACTTCTAATAAAAAATGAAGAATTCTTAGAGCTTGAAGTTATTTATAACTGAAGATATCTCTGAAAGATGTTTTTGTTATTAACTGAATTTCAAAGTAAATGGAGATGGAAACCGAAAATTTGGTTGTCAGAACGTGAAACAATAGTTTTGAGTACAGCTTATTTAAGACGAAGACTTGCGATAGAAAAACACTTTAAATGTACCCATTCACAGTTTTCAAGTTGAACATCAACTTTTTCTGAAACTATCAAAATTGTTTGGAAACATTTTTTTAAGCAGGAAATTAGTGATTTGATAATGACAATATTAGTGCAAATGGACATACAACTACAAATGATGGTGTTTCAAGTTGTAAAATCTACCCTGTAATCACGGTATAGACAACTAAAGTGCATTTTTGTGACTAATATTCTATATTTCTAGCAATCAATGGGTCAGTTCTTCCTAAAATATTAAGAATTAATATTTTGACACAATTACAGACACTGAATTGTAATTTGAAAATATTGAAAAATCTTTACCAAATATGTGAACTAGTACCCTTAATCAAAGAATATAATTAAGCTTTCAACGATTTGTGTTATGTAGAGTCAACATTAAAAAAAAACATGAATAAAATGTACTCTTATAAAAGGGCCCTTTTCAGCCATTTGTCAAAGTTAACTCTAGAAAGCAAAATGTCATGACATGTTTATTGTGTCTCTAATTCATGTATTTTGATAGCTTTTCGCTTGAAAGACTGTTTTATGCAAGCTGTTATTGTTCGTTTTTTCTCAAATGTCAAAGCTTGAATAATTTCACGGTGACTGAATGCATTGTTTTTGTACTGGCGGCCTAATTGTTATTTAAAATATGTTGACTAAAACATATCATACGGCATAAGCAGCGTTTCTCGATCATAATACACACTTTCGGAAACTCATGGATGTATTACGACTTAAATTTTAACAAACGCATTCACCGTGTAATTATTCATGCTTTGACAGTTGAGAAAAAACAAACAATAAAATATTATATGTTCATATAATGGGTTCAACAAACCAGCTAGTACGTCTAACCAGTCTTATATTAACATCATATTCTAAAGAAATCTAAATGAACATAATTTTATAGCTTCAATTTTGTAAGTCAGCTTTAATGGATGCTGTAAAGAATATAAACTTTTTCATACGGTAGGTTGAATTGTACTAGCAACTTTATCGTATTCTAAATTCGTATTCTAAACTAATAAAAATTAATGGTACAGAACAGAACAGTAATTTATTTAGAAAAGTACAAAGTACATATTCATAAATACATAAAATATAATAACATACACAATCAATATAGTGACGTATACAGTACATTTGAATTTTGATAAAAAATGAACATATTTAACAGGTGTCTATATCAAATGACGCAACTTAGCAACAATCTAATAAACAATGTAACACTGAACGTGAAAGCTGCCATCGAATTTGTATCAACTTATATATGTGTGATTGGGGATTGCATCTTTAACATCTAATTCCTGAAAAAAAGCTTGAGTAACGATTAATACCTTCCATGAAAATTTGACCGTGATTACAGTATAACTTATGCGCAATTTGACTAAAACCCGATCTAAAATTCTCCGCTCGCCTACTTGCTAATTTAGATCTGACTGTTTTGTTATGAGGCTCACGTTTAGGCGACCTTTTCTCATAATAATATTGATGACGCAATCATTTTTCTTCGACACGCAATTGGAAAAGAGCCGTCCAATCACAGCCTGTGAATAACACCACCGTCAAATTAGCTTTCAAGCCTCGGTCTAAAAACAGAAATTACGAAATCAAGATGCAATTAAAAGTTTTTCGTCTAGATGAAAGCTACGTATTGCTTGCTCGACACAAAGATCATCTTGACGTGACCCTCCGAGAGACCCTAAGAGATCCTATACGACAGCGCTTTATAAGATATACGTTAAAACGTTAAAATGAAACTTTTATGCGTACAATTTAATCATGAACATAAAAAAAATACAACGATATTATGTTCATGCATACACCGCACTACTTCCTGTGCGTAGCCGATTTGTGCGATGAGTTAAGCGTCTTAGCCAATATATGTTTTATCGTCTACGTATTGGATGAGAGATCAATGCGTCACGTCCTTTCAAATAGGGGTTCACCACAGGGAATCTTCACTGTTGTATATATTTCAGTGTTTGATTTAATGTGATTATTACAATATTCGTATGCTTGGAGAGTTGAGTTTCTTCATGTACCTCAAAAAGTAGTTTTTATTTGTTTGGGTCGTCAGACCAAACAAATAATGGTAGCGAAATTTCAGACCCGAATGCTGTTAATTGCAAATACCGAAAGTAGTCCGCTTTTTTGAAGCGGTTACTTCCCTTTACATGGACATTAACGCCGAAAAATTCAGGGGAGATCACTGCGTGAAGATTGTCAAATGGACTGGTCCCCTGCGAACTATAATAGGACAGGGAACCAGATTAATTGTCAAATAACAGGCGCATTAATTTTCAAACCTGATCATGGAAGACAATATAGTTCCCGATTGGTCGAAGATTTCTAATATTGTGCAATTCTGTAACATTTCCGCAAATTACTGGTAATATATTGAAATAATTTTGATTAAACGCACGTCAATTTTGAACTCTTCAATTAAAAGGTGTTCGCCTATGGGTTAGTTTATAGGTTACATACCACTAAATAAAATCCTTCTTTGTTGTATATAAAAAGTCTCATTTTCAATGACAAATTACACTATGACCAAGGTACGTAAGATACCCCAAACCATATATAGGCTGAAAGATCTATCTATTCCCCTCAAAATGATCAGTATTAGAAAAAAAGTTACGTTACTTATAAGAAAATAAATTTCGATTGAAAGTTCCTACCCTGAAAATGTCCTGGTTTTTAACTCTTCACCAGCCGTACAGAGTCATCTCCCCTTTTAACCAGTTTTCGCGACTAAACAAACCAGATCAATTGAATTTTTGCATACTTTCATAGGAAAAGCATTGTCAAAGACATACATACTCTTCAATATTAAAAAGCACCACAAATGAGGTATCCATGCACTCTCAAAAAATAAATAAGGACTATGTCACACTTTCTACTTCCGGTAAATGCTCACTTCGGTTACCATTTAGTGGTATGTAACCTTATATAACAAATTCAATTTGTCACGTGATCAAACCACGCTGAAGAGTCAACAGAACAACCCACGGAGAAGAAAGAAAGAAGATTTGTAAATAAAATTTCATGCAATATTTATTATACATTATCGTTTGTTGGTATTATTTATAAACAAGAAATATATGTAAAGTTGATTTCACATAACAAACCAATTAGTGACAGTGATAATATTGATTAAAGCGCATACAGATTCAATTTTTTGTTGGGCACAGACACAGGTCCTTTGTTTACTTAAATAGGCCTATCATTATAAAGCGACGCCAAATAATTTGGATCGTGTGGATGTGATTTTCAGTTTAAGAAGCTGCCTGAATACTTTTTCCACAAAACGAACAGGTTTGTGACAGTGACAACTTTGATTAAAGCGCATATATTTTAAGTAGGTCACAGTTCCTCTGTTTATTTACGTTTTAAGCGACGCCATATTGGATATTTAATGTGGATGTGATTTTCATTTGAAGAAGTTATAAGATGCAGCGGTAATGTTGTATCTTTTTTTAAATGAAATATGACCGTAGAATTCATTTGCAACAAACACTAGTATGTGACAGTAATAAATGTGCGCGAAATCACACAGAAGTCGGAATAAGGTCACGGCTCCTTTGTTCTCGCCTAAAATTGCAAAATCATGAATTGAGGGCAACTCAATTGAGGCACCCCACTGATCGGGGACCACATTATTTTCAGTTCATTAAAATATAAATTTATAACCCTGTGGCATTGTTCTTTGAATTCATAGCATCTGTAGTATCTGTACTACATTTATATCTCATTGTTTCCACACAACCTTCACCTTTCTTATATTCCGTGACCCAAACAAATTCAGCGCCTTCTGTGCTTTGATTGTAGTTAAGCTATACTGATTTCTCAAAAGTGGTATATATAATTGTCCGACAAAGTCGAACAATTAAAAAGGAGCTAATTCTCTCATTTCTCGTACCTTTAACAATAAGGCAGACATGATCTGTGCAATAAATATAAAACCACAGATTTCATACTAAAAATGGATTAGATTTAGCCTTTTTAACTATTAGATATAATCCTACATATGAATACCTTTAGTCGAATGTAAAGCTGAAATACTTATTCAAATATAACTGTGCGCACTTAAAGAGTAATTATGGTCATGGTTCATGTTTGTAAAACGACAAATTTTGAACCTTAACATGTAAAATTTTGTTATCATCTATGTTTTATTATTATGTATGTTACCTGAAAATGATATTAAGTATTCTGCTGTTTAAATTATACCCATACAGTACCATCCAAAATTACCTTTACACTTTTAAAAAGCTGGGTTTTCATTAACACAATTAAATCTTATTTTAGATGTATTTATGCATTGGTAAAGTTATAATAGATCGTAACATTTGAAAGAAGGGTAATGATACTTTATACTACTGTAATTGTTATACAAGTACATGTATCTGAATATATGTTTTTAATCTATCAAGTATTGGTTACAATTTAAATACAAATCAAACATTTACAAAAGTGTAAAGGTAATTATGGATGGCATTATATGTTTAAGTTCATTGAATTGTTAAATTGTTAAAATGTTTTATTATTACTTAAAGCATAAAATTTTGTCTTTGAAACTAGCACCTATATTTTATGAATATATAATGAATTGTCGTATACTCCTATCTCTTAAATTAGATGTATGCTCATGAGTTTGTATACAAAAATAATTGCGGTTGTTTATGTTGTCCTTACGCAATATTTTATTGCTCTCTTTTCTATTGTCTTTTGATTTTACGGGTCTTGATCGAAGTGATTGATTTCGGTCATGTTATTTGTTTCTTTTGAAACTTACACTTATACCTAGCAACTCACTATCATGCTATGTGAAAGTTATATTCTGTTCTGTTCTGTATAATTAATTCAATATGATCATTTATATTGAACAAACATGTCAATGTATAAATTTGTATTTGCCGCTTGGGTCTAAGACCTTCTGGTGTTTATATGAATAAACTTGTAAAACTTTATTAAATGCGTTATTACCATTTATGCTTGCATTTTATGAATGAATTTCTGTTCTGTTCTGCCCCATATATGTATAAATTCAATGAATCGATTTATTACTAATATATATTTGACCTATAATTAAACACCCGATACCTGATTTTAAAGACATTATTGAGTACTGCGATCTATAGCCATGGTTCGCTAAGCATCTCCAACCATTAACTACCGAGTGATCGTTCATATTTTAGTCCTATCATATTACGTGTATGAGATACAATACCGATAAAAGGATTATTTGTTTTATTTAATAAAATGGCGTTTTGTCACAGAAGCTCAAGGTATATTTTATTATTTTTTATTTTTCATGTAATATTTTCTACCCCTTATTTATTTGTCAGTATTTTCATTTTATCATTTCTTTATTCTTTATATAAATTCTCTTGTAAAATCATGATATGTAACATGAGAAATAGGATCACTGTTATGTTTAGTTCTATTATACTCTGTTTTGTATTATGTTCTGTTCAGTACAAATATAGGGTTTTATTATCTAATGCGCGGACACTTGATTTAAGTCATAGTTTTACATTGTTAAAGAGACTCTCAGCGGCTGGTACATATGACTCTGATTGTTCTGAAGGGAAATAGTGAATATAGTTATTATGTATGTGGTTATGAACACTGACACTAGAGTCCTCATACTCGTTAAATACGCACATATATAACATTTTGTCATTAAACACAATTAAAAATCGGTCCAGTATACATTACCGTGTACGAGTTGTAACTATACTTTCATTATACATTAGGTAGTGTACCTGTATGTATGCACAGAGAACTTTATACATGTATAGGGACGTACGCATTATTTTATGATCATAATATATGGACTCTGGTGCCAGTGGTTATGAAGGATAAGTTATCTCCATACAGTGCATTAGATGCATATTCATGATCGTGAATTTGTTAATTAATATATACCTTAAAAAGCCACGGCCATGATATTACGATTTACATACTCAGGTTTGATTTTCGTCGTGGAAGTTGATGCCTTATCAAGAGAAACCCTACAATAATGTCGGTTTTCTTAACTTTAAGAAATGTTTATGACTCTTTGAAGACATTTAGGCGAAGTAAAAGGAAACTTTACAAAAAATTGTTTAGGTGTTTCTTCGAAGTCCTGTTTGTGACATTGTTGTAGACTGAATGACTTTAATAAATAAAGACGTCAAATATGAGTAATACATTACATAGCATGTACAGATTTATGAGGGATCGAACCCGTACCTCCAGATTGTGATGTGGTATGGTTTACCACTACACCAAGTCCTTACATGCTTCCAAGTGTCCTATAACTAAACCTCAAAGTTGATATATTCGTGGAATTACGAAGATTTCATACGGAATTTCACGACTATGCATGCTGTGCATATTTTATGTTGCAAAGTAATACAAACTAATATTTCACATGAGAAATGTTCATTAACAGACTTTAATCAATACAGTGTAATTAAACCTTATCCAAACATGTTTGTCAGTTTTATTTTGTATAACATGACTTTTAAACAATCATTGAAGTTTCTAACGAAACTATATTTGTTGTTAAATTGAATAATTAAATAAAATATCATAAAAAAAACAAGAAATGAGTTTGAGCCGGCCTACAAAGATTTTTTTCATGAAACTGGTGTTCACAATCAATAAAAGTATATTTAGATAAGCGGCTTTAATGTAAGCAGTTGAATAAAATTGACCAATACATACAAATGAAGTCTTTAATATATTTATCTTAAAAAAATTAAGAAAGTTAATCTGCTTACACTAATATAAAATACAAGTAATGGGTAGGTAATATATACGAATCTAAAATTATAGAAATTCATATACATGTAATTGCATGTATGATAATATATATACATTTTGTAACTTGAAAAATTAGTAATTATATTATTATTATTGTTGTTGCTGTTGTTGTGTTGTTTTTCTTCTTCTTCTTCTGCTTCTCATCATCATCATCATCATCATAATCATCGTCATCGTCGTCATCTCCATCGGCATCATCACCATCATCATCACCATCATCATCATCGCCGTCGTCGTCGTCGTCATCATCATCATCATCATCATTATTATCATTATCATTATCATTATCATTATCATTATCATTATCATTATCATTATCATTATCATTATCATTATCATTGTCATTATCATTGTCATTGTCATTGTCATTGTTGTCATTATCATTATCATTATCATTATCATTATCATTATTATTATTATTATTATTATTATTATTATTATTATTATTATCTATTTATTTATTTATTTTAAATAATAGAATGAGGACTAATGAAAACAAAGGTTAAGTGATCAATCTAGTGATCATATTAGTTAAGAAATAAGTTGTTTTTTTTTTTACTTTTTCTTAAATATATTTAGAGACTACAATATATTTTGAAAAGAATCATTTCAAAAGCGCTGTGACCATTAAAATGTGAGACCGACAAAGAACTATAGATTAATACCTTTTTACGTGCTTGACTCTCTGAACATTTTCCCCGCGCAATAGTCCATCAAATTGACTGAAATCTGAAGTCCATTTTATTTTTAAGTTGTGACTAAAATTGATTAGCATTTTTTTTCTTTTTAATATGATTTATTAGATTTGCTTGTTGAAAAATATAGTCCTATTGTTAACGTTAGTAATAAGAATTTTACTATCTAGACTTATAGTCTTAAATAACTCTTTTAAGCCTGGCTACTAAATGTACATTTATTATGCTGTATAATATACGTGTTTTATTATATGTTGTTCATAGATTTTTCTTTTTTCATAGCCTAAAATCCATGCTTTTGAATATGTATGTTCATAAAAGGTCAAGTGAATGGATATTATCATATGAAATACTTTAAAGCAGTTTAACCTCGACAAAAAATCAATAGCTTAACGACAAAAAATGAAAAAATAATCTATCTAATGTCAAAAGATGATTTGCATATTTTTCAAAAGATCCATCAAAATTAACATGGTTATAAATTTAATTCATAACTTCAATAAGTTTCATTTCAAAAATTCAAACTAGTTGAAATAGCTTTCATACTACATTATGTGTTCAAACAAGTCTACAAAAAGCGTCTTATTACACAGAATAACAAAATGACTACTAAAATACAAAAAGCGACCAATTGTGAAATGTCTAAAAACACCATATTGTTTGAATATGGAATTTATCATAAAATATAGAATTTACTTGACCCATTTTCACCGTGGTAATACCCCGTGACAATGACATGACATATTCAATCAAAGCACTGAAAGTACTGGGGTATTCATTGTGTTTAGATTTATTCAATTTTTGTTGGGTTTTATCCTGTGGCAACACCTTATATAGATTATATCACAGCGGTCAGTCCACCTACTCATTGTTCCTGAAGAAGCTTTATCTCAGGATTTAGCTGTTAACAAACTACTGGGTGCATACTTCGTCAGTGACTGACGACTGTCCTACATGACTTAGAATCAGGGGAAGGGGACAGAATGACCGTAGATATTATTAATGCTGGCGATTACATTTTTTATCAAACTCTCTTCACAATAAAAATCTGCTTGAGTCATTTACAATATTGAACGATTGAATTTACGTATTACTATGACTACTGTTGTAATTAGTCAATGCTATTAACTGTTACAATATGACTATCACATTGTTTAATTAGTCTGTGTGTCAAAAAATCTAATATAGGAGAGATTTAAAACTATGTAATTGTTATCTGTTATGTGTGCTACGTAGTGCACATTTTTTAGTAAAGTTGGACTAACACCCTGCTGCTATTCTATGATTTATATAGTAACTGAGTAGAAAGTAATGTATTTAAACCCCATTTCTGCTTATCATAAAGGTCTTAGAAATTAATTTTACCTGCACTGATGGTGTTTAATGATGAAGGTTAAGATTTACAAATATTATTAAGAATTAATTGTATGATAAATTTCTTTTTTTCATTCGATGAACTGATTTAACAAAGAGGTTAATGTCGTCAAGTGAATGGGGTTATTTTTTGCAAAATAGTTGGATTTATAATTGATGTTTTCATTTTAAAAGTGAAAAGAAACTAGAGCAATTTTTTCTTTCATTTTCTGAATTTTAAGTGCGTAAATCTGACGAACATGATCAATTTTTTGTAGCCTAAACCAAAAAATAATTAATAATTATTAATTTTACCCGCCTAGGATTCGAACTCGCGACCTCTTGATTGATAGTCTGACATGCTAACCACTAGGCCGCAGACACGACGATAATTATTGTGCTAAATTTATATACATATACAAATGCATGACATATAAAAATGCGCAATGCACAAAATAACTTTTCTCCGTACACAGATAGAATAAAGTTTGATTAATGTGAAAACATTGAATATCATAATTTTAAGTACTATTTGTTTAAATTTGTATTTTTTTCAACTCGTCTGCAATTGATAGTATACACATTTTTCTGTTGCTATATTATTTTCTGGGTCGCAACAGAGTTCAATTATGTGTTGTTCGTTCTTTTTCCTGGGAGCGCTGACATAGAAAGAAATTGTTTGCAAACAATTCCTTCCAATAATGTGAATGACCGTAAACTGCATTAAGAGAAACTGATTTAGTTTCGAGTACTTTCCTTCAATTCCTTTGTCTTCCGATGTCTGTCAGCAAATGCATATTTGTAGTCACGTGACTATAGCGCTTGATACGGAAACGTAGTTTCATTCATAATTTTTCATGAATGAAATCGATGTATACATCCGCGATTATCAGTTACGTAATAATTTGTCTACCATTGTTCAATTGTTCACAAATTTGTCAATACTCGGTGTCACTTCGAAGAAAGGTTTGATGTAGATCGAGTTAAATGCGTAATTAAATTGACGCGTAGGAATACACAGATGATCGATGAAACAAAAGAACTATTTGCGAACTATCTTATTGTAGCGGAATTATTCGGATGCTGTTCGATTTTGTTGATTAGATATATAGGTCAATAGGTCAGTATAGGACTCCGATCGGAATACCGCTATTAATCTATTGGTAACAGAGTATTCATTGTTAAAAACAATGAATACAAAAAAGGACCACGACTTGCCACTATGGCACGCTGAAAAGGAATTGGTTTCCAGGGTATTAGCAAAAAGTATAGAACTGGCGTTGAAGATATGATGCGCACTATACAACTTTCTGTTTAGCTTCGCGTAGATATTTTTGCAATCTAACAAGAATTTAATGACTTACAGCTCTTTAAAATGTTGAGTCGAGGTTGATTTTCTTCTTAAAACCGTAGCATATGTGACGTCATAGTTACGTTGTATTATTCACCAAAGCATTCTCGTACCCAGAGTCTAATAGGATCTCTATACTACCTCGGGGTACGAGAATGTCACCAAAGTAGCCTATCGACAGTTCATGAGTTATCCGAGTTACTTTTACTTGATTTTGACAGAACATCCATTTTATCACTACTATATATAGTACATGTCAATTGAATCATAGATATCAATTCATTTGTCCACTAAACTGCTGAAATACAAATCCTAGATTACGTTCATGGGGGGGATGTACAAAACTTACTAAAAAGTCTCTATTTACCAATAAATTATATAATGAGCTATGAATTTGAATTATGTTTGTGTGTCTTTAAGACAAAACTTGAAAATTTTAGACCTAGCATACATATAAAATCTCGATATGCAGTTGTGCATTCTCGTACCCAGAGGTTATCAAAATTTTCGAAACTAGATCGAGAATCTTGATAACCACTAGGTACGAGAATGGCAGCTGTGTTGAGCAATAGAGATTGTATAGTGAGTATACATATACTGAATTCCATTATATATGATACATTCCATATATTAATAACACTGTGTTTAAAGAATAAAAAGCTCTGTGACCCAAACCCTTACCCAAAGTATTCTACTTTCAAAGGTTTATTAATTGTTTCATAGCGTGTGTAGCACCGCTGCTTAAACGTCGCAATATACTAACGCTAAATGTCGCAACCAACGCTTTAAAGCTTCAATAAGGCATTCTCGTACCCAGAGGTTCGAGAATCTTAATAGCCTCTGTGAACGAGAATGCGCTAAGCGTTCCAATTGCTCTGTCGTTAAACGTCGCATATGGCAGGAAGGTTTAGTATCAAGGATATATAACAAACAAGTATCACCAGGGTGGAGAATCAAAACCAGTTCGTATCGTATAAAATGTAAACAAACGGACGCCATTTTGGAAAATTTCAGGTATTTTTTCTAATTTACTCTTTTAATCGTCCACCAATGAAAAAACGAAAATTACCATAACACGCAACTCATTTTTCCGCTTCTAATGATGTATATAACATACAGATTCAATTAGAATTTCAACAAGTTATCCCGGACATTGGAATCGAAGTGAGCAAGAATAAGGTCATTTTTTGACGGATGCGAACTGGTTCAAATTCATGCTTTTGCCTAGTTTATCACAAAAATGCATTTCTTCTCGTAAAATTTGCCATGTATAACCCACGGAGCAAGTGTGTAGTCTTGTAGAAAAGTATTAACTCTTCCTGACTTAGTTTTGACATAAAAATAAAAATTTTTGAGAATGATGCGAACCGGTTCAGGTTTATACAATGATACGAACCGGTTCAGATTTATGGTATTTTGCAATTTTATTTTTATTTGCATACGTTCTTTGTCGATGTCAGTTTCACGGCATTATTTTTCCAAACTTACACAATTTTATTTCGTTTTCGTCTCGATTTCAAAACTTTTTACAACGATCTGATTTTTTCAGGAGTTTAAGCTGAAAATGAATTCATATTACCATATAACTCACCGGTTACGTTTATAAATGAAGACATTACTGAGGACAAATGCATGGTCAGGTGGAGAAAAAGTAAATGCGAATGGAACGTTGACATTTTTTTTTTCATAAAAAATAGAGATGGTATTCGGTTAAGTATGAAGTCCTTTTCAGCTAAAAATCCCGAATTAGTCAAATCGTTTGCGAAAGATGTTAAATTGAGACAAAATGACAATCACAATTCGCTATTCAAAGTATTGAAAGACTTTCGTACACATTGAAACCTAATAAATACATACTAAAACTACTCCTTAATAGATTCAAGTACGAATCGAAAAGTGCATGACAAGCTGACGATATTTAATTTCACAATAAAAATATTTATGTTTCTTCTTTCCTAAACATGACCTATAAAACACATATGTAGGTAGGTATGTCGGCTTTTTGGAAAAAATATCCATTTCGACGTTTTGGGACTGGAGACAGCGGTAAAACTTACACAGACACAAAAGCTGGTTTATCACTTGGTTAATTTTACCTAAAACTGTCTGTCTGTATTCATTTTGTAAAACTCAAAATATCCGACGTGAAAAACACTGACCAACAGCACATTATTATAGTCCGGTATATAAACTACAAAAATCGACTGAACCGTGCGTGAAAGGATGTAGAAAATGTTTTTGCATTTTCTTAAAGCTGAGACACTGTAGTTTACGAAACTGGATGATGCCACTTTGGCACTCTTGGGCAACTCCCAAAATTCAAGATGGCGGACAAAATGGCGGATGAGAGCTGATTAGTGTAATATAAATCCAACTTGATCAAAGTCTGATTATTTAAAAAGCTAAAATAAGTCTTACATTATCTGCAATTTCATTTCATGCAATTTTGGCAACCTTCGTTTATTCTCCAATCCAAGATGGCGGACAAAATGGCGGATTAAAGCTACATTTGTCGGGTACGTCAACTACAATGAGCAGAATCGTACACTGTGGCATATCAAAAGAAGTTTAATGCATTTTGTAGTTATAATTCTTAAGTTTTGTTTATAAAACTGGTTGATGCCACACTGGCATAATTGGGCAACTCACAAAATCCAAGATGGCGGCTGGAATGGCGTAAATTACTAGCTGTCGGGTATATATCTACCACAATGAGCTAAGTGATAGACTGGGTTATACGAAATAATTTAATGCATTTTATTTTGTAGTTAATCCGCTTTTGTTTATGTAACCGATTGGTGTCATACTGGTATTCTTGGATAACTTCAAGAATTCAAGATGGTGGTCAAAATGAATGATAAGAGCTGGAAATTTAATTCAAGTCACATAAATTGACATATCTCCTCCCTAATGGGTATACAGCAATATGTTTAGGTTTTTTACATCTCTTGGTCTTGCTAATAGTGAATCATTGAAACTAGCTTGTCAGTTGACTCGAGAACTAGAAGCAAATTGTTTCTAAGATGGCAATTTAGAGACACTTTTCTGAAAATCTTTTATTTATTGAACAACATAGGTTGTGATACGATATTTTCATATCCTTAGAATAACGACTACTTTTTCATGTATGTTTGCCACCTCAATAATAATCAATATGTACTAAAAGGGGGTTATAAACAAAGAAAAATACAAATGTTATTGAAAGTATTGTGTACATGTTCTATTATAGTTCAAGGTACATGTATTCTAAGAGTATATTGATGCCAAAACAATCGATAGAAACTCTGTTGACATTGTAACAAAGTAGTAAAAAAAAGACATTGCAATAGGATTTCAAGTATGATCTTCACATCAGATATCACAAATGAATCATGAGTGTTCTTTATTTCATTGTAAACGACTCCATCCATCGATCAAAAGGAGAAATATCAAAAGCACATTTCCATCAAAAGTTTGTAGTATAACTTATTTTTATTTACAAGGATAGGGAGAAATTACGTCGCGTCGATGCCAATTTTATAAGCGTATACACTGCTGTTTGAACCCAGTGTCTAGCTCATGATTTAGTGTTACCCTGTGCAAGTAGGTGGTTTTAAGGGATTCATCAATAAGGGACCTAGTCAGTTATTTCCCTTGTATACTCTTCAAATGGGTAGGTCCAATTAGTTTGATTACTCGGATTTTACCCTTACTTTTCAATGTCAATTTGCCAAAATTAATCTCTTATAACATTCTTGTAAATCATTGAATTCGTTTGAAATTCAGTATTTTTAGGGTAAAGAACTATCTAAATTTCATCACTTCTTTTAATATCTTCATTAACAAGGAAGATATTAGATGAAATATTTTGTAATCTTAACATAGTACTTCAACGATAAAATCCGAGGATTCCGAGTAACCAATTGGATTGCTTCAGATTTTATCAAGGAAAGATAATTGACTAAAGTCCCCAACTACAAAACATGGCCAAGTTGAACATTTAGAAATGTCTTGTATCACTGAAGTCTAAATATCTTAAAAGCACACGTAACAGGTCTGATGCATCAGTGTCAAAAGTTTATAAACAGGCCTGATATCTAAACACATTTGGAGTATATTCATTCACTATCAACTGCAAAGACTCACCCAAAGAAGGATGGTACGCTGAGACAACTTGTCGATCTCGTACGTTCAAATATGTTCCACCGCTAACGTGACGATGCATTGCAAGATATGGTGATTCTTCATTTTATCGGTTTTATATTTACATATAAAATTATGTTTAATCCCATTAACCTTTAAGACTTGGTACGAGAAGCGTAGTCAACAAAATTGTACAACAAATGATCATTGTTGCTGCAATTTGCTGAGCATCAAAAATATGACGACATTGGTGTGCTGATACTCATTTTGAAATATCTTTCTCGTACGAGTGACACTATAAAAATGGGTTCAAATGACATTCGTCCATATGTAATGTTACAAGTCAGTCAGTTATTGTCAATGTAAAGAGAGTACACTAGTAGCATGGGTATAAAATATGCTTTTAAAGCTGGTTCACCTATCCTACATCAAAAGTGAAGACAGTGAAGACAGTTATAATATCTTTTGGCCATAAGCTAGAACCCACTTGGATACTTTCTAAAGGTAATAATCATTAATATGTTAAGTTTACCATTGCATATGAAGTGCTAAGGGTGTTGAGTACAAAATACTCTGTAAACAATAATTTGTGTCGTCACTTGAATATGTTGCTATCACCAGACAAAACCGACCAGAGAAAATGTGCTATCGTTATGTAATATTAGACTGAAACAAACGGAAACATTTAAGTACATATTTTAATTATTCTAGTTTAGTAAAGTCAGACTGTATCATTGTTTGTGTAATGATAATAATAGAGCTCAGTCAATTAGTTTATCTCTCATTTTTTGGCACATGCTTGTTTTGCTATTTATATGTTTCACTTAATTTTTACTGAGATTCAGACATTTTGATCGGTTTCGAATCTCATAATGGCCGAGTTTTCTCATGAAGGCCGTATTTTGTCTTCCACAAAAAGCCGCCATTTTGAATGTTGGTACAATCTGAGTGTTTTTAATAGGGACCCTGACTGCGACGATGGTGAATTAAGTGTTTTCATAATGGCCTGTTATTTGGCTGAAGACAGTCATTATAGCCTGAGGCCACAGGTTGAAGGCTAATGTGACTGTCTTCAGCCAAAAAACTTGGCCATTATGAAAACATTGCATTATTTACATTACATTATTGCTAAAAAAATTAGAACTGGTTGAATTTCTTTCGTAACCGTAATCTTGGACTCCACTTTGAATCTTGGGTTGCTAATAGATAATCAGGTGGGATTAACTAGTTTTACAAACTTTAGAGTTTCAAACAGATTCAGAAAAAAAACGTTGAAACTTAAACCCACGCGTGTTTGTTTTCGTCCATGTATGTAATATTGTATACTAAACTATTAGATCATATCCGCCATGTTAGCCGCCATTTTGGATTTATAATTGTTTATAATAACTTATAACTTAGTAAAATCAATCGTTTTATTAATTTCATGAACTATTCTATAAGTAAATAAATTTCTACACCACTCAGTCTCTTTCAGCCAGCCAGTTTGCTATTTACATACTGGGCTAATAGCCTTTATCCGCAATTTTGACGCCATTTTGACCGCCATTTTGAATTTAAAGAGCTATATATGAATAACAAAATTCAACCAACTGGATCTGCTGGTGTTTGAATCACTTTTGTCCTTCATTTTAAGAACATTATGTGCAGAAATACATTTTGCATGTATAATTTATCCTCTAGCCGCCATCTTGGTCGCCATCTTGGATTTTGGGAGTTGCCCAGGGATGACAAAGTGGCATCAATCGAATTTGGAATCAGTAAGCCCATGTCTACCAATTAATTGAATAACATTTTCAACATCCTTTCGTGCAAGGTCATCCTAGGTGTTGGCCGGACTATTACTTGCGCAGTGATTTATTTCGAAGCTGGAAAACATTAGTCCATGGGACATATTTTGAAACAATGAGTCCCAAACAAAAACAACGAATCTGGAGATTTTGGTTACTAAGCATGTCCTTCAAATAATGCATAATTTTTAAACAATCATTTTTCATTCAATATTATTGTGTAGTCTCAATGACTTGGTGTATTTTATATTAATATTATCACATTCATTTTCATTAGTAAATAAGTTTTGTGAATCATTTGTAATGTTAAAACATAATTTCATGATAAATTGCAGACTGAGTCATTATTTGTTAATGTGAAGTATTTATCAATTTTAGCTTGTTTATTTCTAAATGATTGCAATTTTTTATTTCTATATACATTATCTAACTTGGATTAATTTGGAAATGTTTTACACACACCACAGTACAAAATATTACGATCGACCACGTTTACAAAATTATTGTGGACATAAGTTAAATTTCACGATGCCATTTACTTTTTATAGTCAAGTAAATGGTTTGATCAATTATATACATATTACTAAATCATCATAAAATGATGTGGGTTTTTTTTTCTATTTCTATTAAAATAATAGCCACAAACATTTATAATATACTGTAAAATTCGTAATATTCGATAGTAACCTTTCATGTCATACTGCAGAACGCTGTATCGCTTGGACGTAGTTTTCAGCTGAGGTTTACTTTAATATTACGGGTATAACGCGCATTAAAAAAATCTGAGCAAAATCTGAAAAAAATCAGCCCATTTATTCGGCGAAATCGAGATGATCGGCCGATTTCAAAATCTTGCGGCCGATTTCTTTGACAAAATCGAAAAAAAATAGCTTACGGCCGTATTTTTTTCACGGCGAAATTGAATTTGTTTGGATCGCATAATTTCACTCTTTGTGGTGAAACAGGCTTAAAGTTACGGTGCAACGGCCCATAATCATACAATCAATTATCAATAATTATGAGTTCATTCACTTACAACCGACCACACAGCTCTCAAATCAATAACAAAGACATCGTCCGTCATTATATAATTAAGGTCGGCGGTTATCATCAAAGAAGTTGGTATACATTAATAATAAGGTCAAAGGGACACAGAGCCGACTCACATTAAATTGATTTTAATGACGTTATTGTTAGAGCTTTGATCTTACACGGATAAAAATGAATTATATGCCCGTAAATATTACGATATTTTATGGATATTCATAAATATAAAAAAATGTCAAAATCACGACAAATTTTACTAAAACAGTCATTACTCGGTGCTTATTATCACCTAACCTTCTACGTATAAATTAACTGCCAACACGTTATCATTTATCAATTGACGCATATCCGCGGTTCAAAGTTTGCGTCTCTAACGCAAGACGCACGGCAAAATGAATCACTGCTTGAACGCCGGGTCGGAAAAAAAGTCGTCGTTAAAAGTCCTACATCCAGATTGGATTGAAAAAAATCCTGATTTCGGCAATAAAAACTTTTGAGTGGGCGGGTTTTTTGGTCGTCGGTCGAGAAAGGGAAAACATGTGTGTTTTTAATTATGGTCCTAAAATAATTATGGTACAATACTGTTCGACATTTAAATGAACGACATTGAATTCTATAAATAGATGGTGAAGATATCACGCGTATACTAACCCGCACAACCTTCCAAGATTTCGGCGTTTTTGTACGCAACAGAATATAGTGCGGCGCATGAAGACAAAATCGTTGGATTGTTTCGGTTTTTGACAAAATCTTTGTTAAAATTTAAAATGAATTATCAACTATAGCGACAGGAATATAAATACATGTATTCAAAGTACATTTAAACATCTAAAAGTACAGATACATAGTTAAACTGTGTATTCTACTTTCGATTTCAAATGTCTGTGTAAAGAATGACAGATGTAACACGTTACGTACGACGGAGGTTTAATTACTGGTTAAAAAGTTTAATTTAATGAGGAAAGTTGGTTGGATTATAAAATTTTATTGAGTAGACACAAAATACATACTCTATTTTTTGAGTATACTTGTTGCGGGAAATTACTAGAATGTAAACATTGCCACGTGCTTTCATGTAAATAAACAGTTTTACCCATGATGCTCGGCGTCTCCGTACAAAGGTGCAGTCAGACAACATTGTGCAAGTTTTTAATATTAATGCCGTGAAACAGACATCGACAAAGAACGTATGCAAATGAAGTAAAAAAGTAAAATATCATAAATCTGAACCGGTTCGTATCATTGTATTAATCTAAACCGGTTCGCATCATTCTTCAAAAATTCTATTTTATGTCCAAACTATATCTGGAGGAGTTGATACTTTACTACAAGACTACATACGTGTTCCGCGGGTTATACATAGCAATTTTAACGAGAATAAATGCTTTTTTGTGATAAACTAGGCTAAAGTATGAATTTAAACCAGTTCGCATCCGTCAAGTACGATCCAAGTTTTGCTCACTTCGATTCCAATGTCCGGGATAACTTGTTGAAATTTTAATTGAATCTGTAGGTAATATACATCACTAGAAGCGGTAAAATGAGTAGCGTGTTATAGTAATTTTCGTTTTTTCATTGGTGGACGAATAAAAGAGTGAATTAGAAAAATTACCTGAAATTTTCCAAAATGGCGTCCGTTTGTTTACGTTTTGAATGATACGAACTGGTTTTGATTCTCCACCCTGATCACGTAGGAAAATTACTCCAAAAAAACTACCTTTAGACAGTGGGTAATAAGGGTCATCGACAATTGCAATATAATTGCTTTTAAACTGAACGTTAGTTTAACGGAAAATCAAAGTCCTATACTTATGACTTGGGCATTTATCTGTTTATTTCCTTATGCCGTCTAATACACACATTCTTAGACATTTTGTCCGATTTCTTAACAGCCGTCATTAATAGATTCTAGTCTAAACATACATTATGGCCTCAATAAAGTATAACTTAAAAACATAATAAACATGAATAATGTATATAATAATATAATCATAAAGCTTATTAAAGCTTATTCAAACATTATTTTGATTTACTTATATAAAATGCAACAACACAACACTCTGAACTCATTTATTGTATTATTTGTTACCATGGAAACAAAATAAATGTATTCTATACTCATTATATAACATGTTTACAATAGAATGCATGGCATATTCTTGCTAAGAATTGTGATGTTTGAAGTTTAAATTCAAAATGCATGCCTGGATCTTAATTTTCTGGTAATACCACCTTTAATTGAAAAAAGTCAGATAAAAAATTTTTTAGTAGATAGGTTCTAGTTACCATGGAAACCTTATCATTTTTACTAAAATCATGATATTCAATCATAAATAGTTTTAACATTAATTTGATTCTAAATTTTATTACATTTACTACACTTTAATTGAAACCGCAAAAATAATACATTGATGCTGACTTAGTTACTCATTGCTTAGTTCGTTTCTAAGGCAACAAGTATCCCAGTTCTTAAGAAATTCAAACATGTTACCTAATTCTGTCTGAGGAGGATGTATTATGCAAATGGGCCAAAACAAAAAAATAGTATTGATTTCAAAAGTGATGTTTATAAAATATCAGTATGCAAACATTACATCACATTAATTATACCATTTTTAATGAGTGTTTGCCATGACAACAGAATTAGTAAATACAGTCCTAAAAATGAGATTCAATTATTGCTACAATACTGCATAAGCCAAGTTAATGAAATTTTGTGTGGAAGATGTGCACAGTATGAAGACCATAATCAAATGCTATCTTCACTATTGAAAGGTTTGGTTGCTATGGTAACAGAAAATGAAAATATAATAATTTGAAATACAACCATTACGATTATGAAATCTGATTTTTTAACAATTCTTTCATATTGAAATTTTAAAACATTGATCAAAATAAAAGAAATGTATTAATATCTAAAATGAAAATGTTTCAAAATGTGTGTTCAAAATGTTCAATCCAAATAGGTGAACAAGATACAATACAGTTCAGGAAAACTGCATAAAAAATTATGATTCCAAGCTTTCAAATAGGATGACACTACTGGTGTGTAACGTGTAAGGTTAACTCTTATTAATAGTATAGCAAGGTGTTAACAATATTTTCTACAAATTTCATTGCATTTTATAAGAAATGAATGACTTAATATGAACATGTTAGAATAAAGTAAATTATGATATAATACAGGAAAGATTTCAGTTCTTTTTTTTACTTTTTCTTAGTTTTGTCATTATCATATTAAAGCAGATTCAGAATTTGATGCAAGAAATGATCTAGGTAGCTGAAAATAGAATCAAGCAGAGTGATTTCATTTTAATGGTTGAAAAAATATGTGGATTTAGAATCACCTTGCTCACATTGCGCTCAATTATGATACAAAAATGTACAAAATAAAGTTTATTCATCATGAAGAATCCTCACATATATGTCATCTTTTATGAAAATCCTGAATGAAGCCAGTGCCGTTGGACAATCCATAATATTATTCATGGTACAGAGGCAAAAGAAGCATAATTCTTTTAATTGTCACACCAATGTTATACAAAATAGCAAGTGAAAATGAGTATTATATTTTACCATGTGACATGAAAAAATATCCAAATCTCCAAGAAGTTAAATTTTCATGATGCAATTATCAAGCTGCAGTCATGTGTTAAGACATATAACTTCATAGGACTTTTTATGAGAGCCCAGATAAACTTTTATATTTGAGCATTTGCAACATACAGTCAGTCATATAGCTTTAAACATGTATAGATGTAAAACAAAGAAGGTCTATCAGCCATATTTTTGTATTCTAATTTATATTATTGAAAGTGTCCACATCAGGGATAACATACAGTAAAATGCATATACAAAAGGAAAGAATTTAAAGTAAACATTGATATTTAGTAAAACTGTACATCATTATGTACAAATCATAACAAAATTCTTCTATAGTTTTACTCCTAACCATGGAAGTCAGATTTTTATCTGAATCTTGTGCATAACATCATTAGTAAACAAATACTCATTGTTAGTACCAGATTTTATCATTTTTGTAAGGTTTTTGACAAACTTGTTTGTCTCATTCAGTTATGAATAGTGCATTGTTTAAAAGCATGCTGTACAAGTTGGTGAAACCTGATCACAAGGAAACAAATTGACAGATCACAATGTCTTCAAATACAAGCTATTCATTGCAACATACTTGCAGACAAGCAGGGCTGTACATGTAGTATGTATTAGATGTTTTGTGTGTTACAGTGTGTATATTCACAAGCAACTTTTCTTCCTATTCATAGGCGGATCCAGCGGAGGGGGGGGTCAGGTGGGTCCGGAACCCCCCCCCCCCCCCACTAGAATTTGGAAAATGTACCTGTCTAGTAGTGTATTTCTTGCCTGTAAGTCGTTTTTAAGTAACATGAAGCAATTTTTAATGTAGTTATAGAACGGAAGTTTGTTGTTACATAAAAAGCAAGTGTCTGAACAAGGGAGAGCACTAAAATTGAATAGCTACAAACTTGGGTCCGGGTATAGAAAACTCTAACGCAGTAGTTTCCCATCGCTTTAAGCGGGCCAATGGGTGATGTCAAGCGGGTCGATTGGTCATGTCCAGATGGTGAGATTACGGATTGTCACCTGGTGACGTTACATAAGGCTATATAGCAAACAACTCACGTTAGGTACAATGAAATAGATTATACAAGGGATTCAGAATAACACATATAATTCAAAGGTTAACTTGGGCATTTTCGGATATATGACGTAAGAGTAATTGTGTGCAACTTTTCTACTGCAAGAATATGACGAAAAACAAGAGTTTGTTGCCATTCTGAAGGTCACATGACAATATACCATAATTACTATAATTATAGTTTGTGATTTTTTGTAGGTTGAACACAATACTGAAGTTAGGTGTGTGTATTAGCTGCTTGTTCCTGGCTGTAAGGTTTCTTTTCAAAGAAAAAGGTAATATATATTTCAATATTCACATAATCAACGGTGAAGTTTTAGAATGAACGGTGTGTCCTTTCGTTCAACATTTCTTTTTATGCCACCAAAGCAAAATTCCATCCGGGACATATAGCAATCGAACTGTCTGACCCGTCCATGTGCCGGGTATTTGAATAAGTTTATACTAATTTATTTTAGTTCAATTATGAAACAAGTTCTTTAAACTTATATAAGTCAATTCCGAGTCCGCCTCCTTATCCCCCAGTACTGAGATTGTAGGATTAATTTATTGGCTTAATAACACAACAAAATAGATTTTGGATGGGATTCGAACCAACGCGGAGCTGACTATCTGGTGATTACCTGTCCAACGTTGCAATCACTCGACCACTCCTGTCTGATCACAGCTTAAAGTTCAGATGTCAAGGTCATATTAAAGATCAAACCTATAATTATCCAGCATCATCTAGCTAGTTATAGATTTGATTAAGACTTTGCTCAAAAATATACTTCTGCCCATTGTGAAGTCCGTGTACATGGTAATGCAAAAGCGGACAAGTTAGCCCAAACTTTGGGCAGATGGTGACCAACCACAAAATAAAGTAAGTCGAGAGCAGACGAGAATACTGATTAAGGCCGGTATTCCATCTATACGGGAACGTGTAGCGTGAAAGTGAAGCGCAAACGTGAAAAATCGAACAAACGATTTTCTATTGTATGTATTCCATATCGGCGTGAGCGCGACGTGAGCCTGAAACGCGATTTTTTTACATGTGACCGTGTAACGCGATCGTGAAACCGATCAATACATGTAGTGATTTTTCACGTTCACGCACGGCATTCACGAACGAGAAGCAACCATGAATGGTCCTGTTTATGCCTGATGCAACAGAAAAACTTATTGAAGCAATTAGAAAGTGTCATGTTCTGTACGACACGTCTCTTCATGAGTGCAGACACCAAAGACCTGGTGTTGCAGACAATTGCAGACACATTCAATATTATGGCTTGGAAGGTACACCTAACATCAATTAATTTCAGTTGCAAAACAATGTTAATTTAAGTGTATGTAGTTTTTGCAAGAATGCTTATGATAATTCTGTTTTTATTACAAAATTCATGACTCTCTTAACATTCCTGGCTTGAAAGGTACACCTAACATAAAATAATTATCACGAAATAGTGCGAGCGTGAAAACTCACGACTCACGTTCAAGTTTCACACTCACGCTAAACGTTCACGTCGCGCTCCCGTATGAATGGAATACCGGCCTAAGACAGTTATAAATACAAATCAAGAATGATTACCATCTTTCTAGGAGGTGGTTGATAAAATCAGAGAAAAGTTTTAACGCCTGATTCCGATAGTTAGAATAAAGCATCTGATACAATTGATGCTGATTTGGTTATGAACCATAATGTGACCGTATTCTTATATCTGATTGGTTAGGATAAAGGTTGGTGCTAAAGATTAGGTGAAAAGAAATCATCATGGCTAAATCCCGGTACTAAACGGGTAAACGATGAAAAGATTAGTGTCCATGAATGAGGTATATAACATAACACAGTTTTAGAATGATTGAAAGAGGGCATTTATTTTAATGCTATTATACAGAATCTAAATAGTATTTATTATAAACTACAAAGGTATTTCTATCGAATGACATATCTGGACGGTCAAACTACCAGAAGGAAACCGCCGGCTGTTTGGCCGTCCAGATATGTCATTAAACATGTTTCTGTATAGTCGTATTGTTGAAGACCCTAATGCCAACGTACATACCATTTTATCAAGAAGATGACAGACACTATATATGTCAAACATTTAATGGACGTTTAGCCAATCATATATACCAGTATGCTTCAGTGTATGGAATAGCAAAGACAAAGAACTTTACCATCATTCTAGGCAAGGACGATGACATTGTGCAATATTTTAAACTTCCATCCGCGGAAATTAGACCAAGTCGAAAAATATGTAAAAAGTTTAAAGTGAAATTTGCAAAACACTGTTGTGTTTTTGATGAAACTTTTATGGATTTACCCAACGACCAGAGCTATGTCGTAGGTGAATACTTACAATCCTGGAAATATTTTAATCACCTGTTTGGAGAAGTACGGAAGGAATTGGAATTTAAGGATGAAATAATTAATCCAATAAAAAGTATACTAAGTGATTACAGAGAAGTATATAAAATCAAGTATGGTCAAAATGTGACACTTGTAGGTGTCCATATTCGTAGGGGAGATATGGCGACCTTAGACCTTGGTGGTGTAAAGCCTGCACCAGACTCATACATACATCATGCCATTGACTACACTTGTCAGAAATTCAAAAACGTTGTGTTCATAGTTTGTTCGGATGATATGGAATACTCAAATTTAGTGATGAGTTATTCTAAACAGCCTGTTGTATTTGTTCATAATGCACCTATACATGACTTGGCTCTATTGGCTAATTGTGATCACGTGATTACTACAGTTGGATCATATAGTTGGTGGGCGGGGTTTCTATCACGTGGTAATGTAATATATTTCAAATATCCCATAACAGAGGGAACATCTGTTAGGACTGAATATAATTATGATGATTTCTTTTTACCTCACTGGATAGCATTAGAATGATAAAAGGTGAATCCAGAAGACCTTTGTTTAATGTTTATATGTGAACATCCTGATGGAATTACGCAACTTAATATGTTTTACATTATTCCTTTTCTTAATGCATTGACTTATATTGATACTTTAGAATATTATTTATAAGTGACGTCATATATAGGGCTGTGACGATATATCGATATACCGGTATATTGCAATACGCAGCTGCGGCAATACGTACCGCGGTACGATTTTAACGTACTGGTTTTTGGCGGTATTTCTGTATTTTATTGAAAAATTCTTCCCTTCGCGAAATAAAAGTAGCAAAACGTCAGTTTTTCCATTGTGCATTCAATTTAATCTTAAGTTACAAAAATTTAACCGATTTGGACGCGTCACTGTCCTAAATGACCGTAAATATTTAAAGAGGTTAGATTCTATCAGTAAACACAGTCCGGAATACGTTTGCGAATCCGGAAATCTTGCAAACTTACTTTTTTTATTTTTCATCCGATTTATTTCAAATTTTCAATAAATGTAGATCTACATATGGGCATAACACCAGTAAACTTTCATCTAGATATCTTTACTAGAAATATGTTAAATTTTAAGTCAAAAGTCAGAATGCCCATGGGAATCGGCAAATTCCCATGGGAGAATGGCTCTCCCATGGGATTTTTATGGGAGAAAATGGGAATTTTCTCCCATTTACAAATATGGGAGAAAATTCCCATTTTTTCAAACTCATCCTAACTAACATTTAGAGATAGAATTGGATAGATCTATTAGTACATAATATTATTTCAAAGAAAAAATGAATAGTTTGTCACTTTTAAAGCATTTAACACCATTTAAGAATTCTCCCATATTATAAATGGGAGAATTCTCCCATGGGAGAATTCTCCCATTTCTGAATATGGGATTTCTCCCATGGGAGAATTCTCTCATTTCTGTATATGGGATTTCTCCCAAGGGAGAATTCTCCCATTTTATAAATGGGATTTCTCCAATGGGAGAATTCTCCCATTCTGAAAATGGGATTTCCTAATATATTAGATTTTGCATATTTTATAAAGAATTTCTAAGAGATTTGTTATTAAATGACTAAACGGTTTTTTACTATTTGACTGTATTTTATGAGTAAATTACGCTGCATAGTTGAAAACATTTCTACGGCCTTTTTTTATTAACTAGAATAATTTTATAAAATCAAATATAGCAAAAAACATTGTTTCAGATAGTTGAAAATACCCTAGGTTACTCAAAAGCTGTGTTTGATACATTTAGAAATTGACAAATGGATGCCTTTTCATTTTCAGCTATAGTTGACACTTTCTTAGTAAGAGCATTATTGTATTATTTTTGTGTTAGATAATTGACTGGAAAAATAGTTAGTTGAATCAGTGACTAAAATTTTTTTCAGTCGTGTTTTAAACATTTCATCTGATTCTCGAACGGGGCATACATACTTTCACTGAGTTTGTGAAAGAAATGATTTCTACTACTTTTCTCCCTTGCTGATTCTTAACCATGTCGGGCAGTTGTCAGTCACTGACTCAGTTACTGAGTATGTGCTAAGTAACTGGTTAATAGTTAAATCCAAACTTTCCAGGAAAGATGAGTATATAGGTTGACTGACCGATAAGATGCGACTTATACAATGTGTTGCTACGACGCAACCCCGCCCCCTAAAAATCCAACGCTCCACCAAACAAACTTTCAAAAATAAAAGGCAGAGTTTACTACATCATACTGTAAATTTAATATTCATAGGCGGATCTAGCAGGGCGGGACAGGGTGCTTGAACTAATGGTCTGTATCAAGCTGCCCCGTGCATCAACCCACCCCATGGAGTCTCCCCTAAATATTATATTCCATGATCGCTAGAAAAAAACTTGGCATTAGTTCAATCCCCCTACTATAAAAATAATTAGAAAAGTAAGCACGAAAATGCAAAAGTTTAAGTTCAAACTACCAAAGAACAATGTGCATACTTTGGGAGTAAGTGCTGAAGTCCTCCGCCGCAGCACAGGCCTGGACTTATGTAGTGCTTCCTGTGCAGCAAGTGCTACAGAGAGCGATAGCAAACGTAGCCAAACCCGGCAGTGCTACAAATATTGCTTTACAGATAGTCTGGTTTCCGATGTTTATTACTTAATAGTTAGGGCATGTTCCGCAAGTCGATCGCTAGCTAGGGTTTTGTAGCGATTTCCTACGGAACGGTTTGCCAAGATCGAGCAAATTGAATCGCTAGCTAGCGAAACGTAGCGAGTTTTTTTCTCGCTAGCCGTACCTTCGGAACAGTTCGGCTTAATTCAAAATGGCTGCCCCCTGTGGGAATGCGTTTCTTTTTCAAGAATACTGATAAATAATGGTCCCATAATTAGGGATGGGTATCGCCGGAAATTTCGTATTGCGATATATTGCGATATCAAACAGCGTATTGCAATACGTATTGCGATATATTGGGAGTTCATAACATAACCTTTTTTCAGCACCCATGCTTGTATTTGAATGACAATATGAAGTTTCAACGCAAGTATATTGCATATTATATAATTCAGATAAGTTAATAAGTATAACAAAATCATATATTATTTGAATACATTAATCAAATCTATCGAAAATATTTAATGATTTAAACTCGTTTGTGCCCGTTTTAATCGTCATCAACATTTCTATAGCGCGTCTTCTTTCAATTTCGGTTTTGTATAAAAACCTGACAAATCGGAACGGAACGGATGAATGTACGCAATATAAAGAGCTTGGATTTATTTCAATAAAATTCAAAAACCACAGTAATAAGGTATGTATTATCTAAAGTTTATTGAAATAACGGGAATAATAGACGATTTCAATAACATGTTTGAGTTGAACCATCTTTTGTTGGGGTGTATTTTGAAAAGCGATATGTAGTTAAACGAATATACAGTGATTTTTTCTCTTTTTTTATTTCTTTGTGTAAAAGTAGTTTAAGCATTTGAATACATCTAGGCTCATGTGAAAAGAAATTTATATCAAGTTTGATAAAAGACGTAAATGGTAATATAAAGAGTTTCGTTTATATTTCAAAAAGGTTTGATGAAAAAATTAGATTAACCTGTTATAAAGCCAAAAATAATGACCGTTCTTTTTTAACTCAGAGATTCATTGTTTAAAATATATTGCCGTCTAAAAGCTCGTTGTCAAATTGAAATTCATTTTAAACTAGAGCCCGTTCCTCAATGTGTGTTCTTCGTATCGCTTCGTGGCAATTTCCTTTGAAGCGGTCTGCTACGAAGTACTAAATTGAATCGCTAGCTAGCGATACGCAGCAATTTTTCTCCTTGCTCGTCTTTTAAAATGGCTGCACCCCATAGTGGACAGGTTTCTTTTTCAATAAGTCTGTTTTATTTAATGCACATATTTTGTCGGAGCAGTTAAAGTTGATAAACGTGGTCACAGATTGATGATTATATTTTTCATTTGTTACAATTTAGAACTTTTGTTTGTGGAAGTCACCAACTTGAATTTGATAGCTTCACGTAAACCCCTTTGCGCGTATGTATGTGAAGACAGCAGTAACAGCAGTACAGCAGTACAGCCCTACTGCCAGAATTTTCGGCAGTACAGCAGTACAGCCCTACTGCCAGCAGTACAGCCCTACTGCCAGACTTTTCGGCAGTACAGCAGTACAGCCCTACTGCCAGAATTTTCGGCAGTACAGCAGTACAGCCCTACTGCCAGAATTTTCGGCAGTAGGGCAGTACTGTTGCAGACTGCTGTATCATTCTAGCAAATCATTCTTTATTTTGCCTCTCAGAATTCTCAGATCATAAAAGTTATATGTTTGAATTCTCTTTAAGGTCCAAAATTAAAAAAAGAACATATAGAGCCAATCTAGGATGTGGGATATGTTAAAATCAATACTATGAAATATGAAAATAAAAAAAGTTTGTTTGTTTTAATTGGGTTTAACGTCGCATTCAACACACATTTAGGTTATACAATGTATATACGACATCCAGCTCTTCCTACTATAATACCCTACCACGAGACTGACAACTCATGTATAGGGTATGACATCGTACCGCGACCGGACTCGAACCCGTGATCTCCGGATTCGAAGTCAGACATGCTAACCAATACGCCACTGCCGCAGCTAAATAAAGAAGTAGAATGAAGGAACACATTAAGACACTATGACCATGAAATATGCCATTTACTTCCCATTTTCGGAAAGCTGAATGAACAAGCTTTCTTTTGGTATATAATACTGCTACAAGTTTGTGTAAGTATTTAACTCTGGATGAGTTATATAACGAACAGTTTTTCATTTTTTAAATTCTCTACACAAAGAACTGATTCAAACGTACTGAACGACCTATCTCTGATGTCAATATTTGCAACGTATTTGTAATAATATCAACGGCATAACATGGATATGCAATGCATAAAAAAACCATGAAGAATGAAAACATACGGCTACATTGAGTGATTGAAGTGCTTCAAGAAATATATTCAATATTCTTGTTTGGTATGTACATTTTTGACAAAAAATGTTTTACGCTACCGCAAGTTACTGCTGGTTCTTGCGACAATATGACCAAAACATATGCCATAAAATACCCATTTTCTGAAAGCTTAATGAACAAGCTTTCATTTGGTATAAAATACTGCTACAAGTTCGTGTTAGTAATTTTCTCTGGATGAGTTATATAACGAACAGTTTTTCAATCTTTATTTGATTTCTCTACACTAAGAACTGTTTCAAATGTACAGAAGGACCTATCTCTGATGGTAATATTTGCAAAGTATTTGTAACAATATCAACGGCATAAAGAGTATATGCAGTGCATGAAAATAACCAAAAAAAGATGAAAAATACGGCTACATTAAGTGTTCGAAGTGCTTCAAGAAATATATTCAATATTCTTGTTTGGTAGATACCTTTTAACAAAATAAATGTCCTACGCTACCTCTTGTTACTGCTGGTTCTTGCGACAATATGACCAAAACATTGGCCATAAATTACATATTTTCTGAAAGCTGCATTAACAAGCTTTCATTTGGTATATAATACTGCTACAAGTTCGTGTAAGTTATTTACACTGGATGAGTTCTATTGGGTTAGTAAAATAAACATATTTTTACAAAAAATAACCCTCGTAATCAGAAGTAACTGCTGGTTCTTGTGTCGCTATGATCGAAAACTGTGTCATTTGCTACTCATTTTCGTAAAGCTAAGTGAACAAGCTTTCATTTGGTATATAATACTGCTAAAAGTTTGTGTAGGTAGATTACACTGGATGAGTTATATTACAAGTAGTTTTTCAATTTTTATTTGAATTCTCTGCACAGGGAACTGATACAAACGTACAGAAGAACCTACTTTTGATGACAATATTTGCAACGTATTTGTAATAATATCAACGGTATTACATGTATATGCAATGTATAAAAATAACCATAAAGAATGAAAAATGTGGCTACATTGAGTGATCGAAGTGCTTTAAGAAATATATTCAATATTCTTGTTTGGTATGTACTTTTTTACAAAAAATGCCCTACGCTACCGCAAGTTACTGCTGATTCTTGCGACAATATGATCAAAACATACGCCATAAAATACCCATTTTCTGAAAGCTGAATGAACAAGCTTTCATTTGGTATATAATACTGCTACTAGTTCTTCTTGTTTTTTCTGACACTATATTAGTTTTATAAATAACATTTTTTTTCATTTGAATTTCTACGCGAAGGTCCATATTGTACATACATATAGGGCCTATTTTTGATGCCAATGTTTTCCAACAGTGTTTAAAAAAGCTATGACGTAACATTTATCTAAATAAGAATGAAGAATGAAAGAACTCAGCTACAAACAACATTGTAAGTACTTGACTGTTAAAAAATATATACATATTATACATTCGTTTTGGGATGCTAAAATTTAAGTGATTTTTTAAAAAACGTCCCTTGCAATCAGAGGTTACTGCTGATACTTGTGACGTTATGAATGAAAAGTATGCTTTGTAGTGCCCATTTTTGTAAAGATGAATAAACAAGCTTTCATTAGGTATATAATTCTGCTACAGGCTCATTTAAGTATTTTACGCTGGATGAGTTTTATTACGAACAGTTTTTCAATTTTCGTTTGAACTCTCAACACAGAGTACTTAGTTAAACGTACAGATAGCGCCTGTTTATGATGTCAATATTTGCATCGAATATGTTTAAAAAATCTAGGGTTTTACATGTATGTATTAAATAGGCGTAAAAGACTACGGCTAAAGATAATAATCTATAATAAAACTTTTAAAAAATCTTGTAGATTTAGTATCCCTGTGTTTTTCCAAAAAGTTTTACAAGTTACTGCTAGTTCTTGTGACGCTAAAACTATGCTTTTTATTACCCGTTTTCGTGAAGCTGAATGAGCAAGTTTTCATTTGGTATATAATACTTCTGCCAGATCGTGGCAAAATTTCACACTGAACGAGTTTTATTAGGAATATGCTCTTCAATTTTTATCCGGACCCTACTCGGCGTTGGATTAAATGTACAGATAGGACTTATCTTAAATTTCAAATTTGCTGCAAATATGGATATAGAACAATGGTAATTCATATTAAACATTGACAATTACATTAACATTCATTGCTTTGATACTGGCAGAAATAAGAGCTCTGAGGGTTGGTTATGTTCACGTACTTCGTTCAAACTTTAACTTCGCTATTGTAAGTTACTGTTGTTTTTTGTGATCCAATGACTGGGTAAACATACTATTCAATACACATATTCACAAAGCTAAAGGATCAAGCTTTAATTTGGTATATAGTACTGCTTTATGTTGTCGATAGTTTTCAACATCGGATATATTTAATTTAATACATATCTTTCAAGTTTAGAATGTTTACTCGGGATTCAAATTAAATGTGCAGATTTAAAGACTTCTCTCAATATTTGTTACAGATCTGCATAAAAATCAATGATAATTTATATCAAAATAAAGAGAAAACATGGACGATTACATCAGCACGAATTGTTTTATTAGTGGTTGAAAAAAAGAGCGTAAGCGTTGGTAAAGTTTACGTACTTCGTGCAAATTTTAATACCATTTTACATGTATATTGTAAGTTACTGCTGTTTTTGGTGTTGTTGTGACTGGTAAATATACCATTTAATATACATTTTCAAAAAGTCGAATGGACAAGCTTTAATTTTATACATGATACATTGTTATGTTGGTTTTTATAAACTGTATAAGTTTATCTTATGACATTTCTTTCAGCGTGGTAATTAATCTTGATATTTTCTCCGCATTTAAGACCAACTTCCGGGTAAAGATAGATAGCGGAAGCAACTTGATTTTTCATTTTTACATATTCGTTACCACCTGTTACATAAATACGATATGGTTTTTATTCAAACAAACTTGATATTTATGAAAGCATATTATAAAACACGTTAAATGAGCTAGTTTTGTTACAAAAGTCCTTCACATAATAATTTGTTGTTTGCGTAAAAAAAATGTTTTCGCGAAAACAATTTGGTTCCGCTGTTTTCCTATACCCGGAAGTTGATCTAAAATATAAGTTAATTTTATAACATGAACCATGATTATTCTGTTTTTATTTGCATTATTTTCTTACACTTTACTTATCAAATATAACATGACTTATCATACGTGCAAGATAAGATTTACGAAAGGGAATGATTTTGTTCAAAATCAAACGTTTAACATCTAACAGATATTCGGTACGCAAGTTTAATCTGCGGCTAAATATTTCATTCGGCGGAGAAAATATCAAGAATGATAACCACGATGAAATTATTGAAAGATTTGTCATAAGAAAAACTTATTCAGTGTATAAAATCTAACATGACAGTTGAGATGAATAATATACCATACTAAAGCTTGTTCATTCGGCTTTTTGAAAATGTATGTTAAATAGTATATTTATTGACCATAATAACACTAAAACAGCAGTAACTCGCAATATAAAGCGATGTTAAATTTTGTACGAAATACGTGAACATAATCAACGCTTAAGCTCTTACTTCTACCAGTATTATGTAATTCATGTTGATATAATCGTGCATGTTTTATCTTTATTTCGATATAAATAATTCTTGTCTTTTGATGCAGATCTGTAACAAATGTTGACATTGAAGATGGGCCTTATATACGCACATTTATTTCCAACTCCAGATGAAAAATTCGAATGGAAATCGAAAAATGTCATTAATAAAACATATCCGAAGTGGAAAACTATCTTGAACATAAAGCAGTATTATATACCAAATGAAAGCTTGTTCATTCAGCTTTGTGAATATGTATATTAAATGGAACACAGACCCGGTCTTCGGATAAAAAATAACAGCAGTAACTTACTATGGCAAAGTAAAATTTTGAGCGAAGTGAAATTTTTAGCGAAGTATCTGAACATAACCAACCCATTAGAGCACTTATTTCAACCATAATAGAAAAAAACTTTCTTATGATTATGAAATCGTATTTTTTTCCCGTTATTTTGATATAAATTTTCATTGGTTTTTATTCATATTTGCAACAAATATTGACATAGAAAAAAAAGTCCTACCTACACATTAATCCAAACCATAGTAGAGAATTCTAATGAAAATTGAACAAATGTTCGCAATAAAACTAGTTCAGTGTGCAATACTCACTCGAACTGGTTGTAGTATTATATACCAATTGAAAGCTTGTTCATTCAGCTTTACGACAATAGGTATTAAATGGCATAGTTTTCGTTTTTAGCGTCACAAGAACCAGCAGTAACTTGTAATCACGTTGAATAATTTTCTGAAAAAAAAAACCTTGGATTCGCGTAGAAATTCGAATGAACAAAAATGTTGTTTATAAAACTAATATAGTGTAAAAAACAAACGAGAAGTAGTAGTAGTGTTTTATACCAAATTAAAGCTTGTTCATTTAGCTTTTAAAATAGGGGGAATTTTATGGCATATGTATTGGTCATACTGTCGAAAGAGCCAGCAGTAACTTGCGGTATCGTAGGACATTGTTTTGGTAAAAAAGTACAAACCAAACAAGAATATTGAATATATTTCTTGAAGCACTTCGATCAATAAATGTAGCCGTATTTTTCATTCTTTATGGTCATTTTCATAAATTGCATATGCATGTTATGCCGTTGATATTGTTACAAATACGTTACAAATATTGCCATCAGAGATAGGTCGTTCTGTACGTTTGAATCGGTTCTCTGTGTAGAGAATTCAAATAAAAATTGAAAATTGTTCGTTATATAACTCGTCCAGAGTTAAATACTTACACGAACTTGTAGCAGTATTATATACCAGATGAAAGCTTGTTCATTCAGCTTTCAGAAAATGTGTATTTTATGACATATGTTTTGGTCATAATGTCGCAAGAACCAGCAGTAACTTGCGGTAGCGCAGGACATTTTTTTGTAAAAAAGATACCTACCAAACAAGAATATTTAGTATATTTCTTGAAGCACTTCGATCGCTTAATATACCGTATTTTTATTCTTTATGGTCATTTTCATAAATTGCATATGCATGTTATGCCGTTGATATTGTTACAAATACGTTACAAATATTGCCATCAGAGATAGGTCGTTCTGTACGTTTGAATCAGTTCTCTGTGTAAAGAATTCAAATAAAAATTGAAAATTGTTCGTTATATAACTCGTCCAGAGTTAAATACTTACACGAACTTGTAGCAGTATTATATACCAAATGAAAGCTTGTTCATTCAGCTTTCAGAAAATGTGTATTTTATGGCATATGTTGTGGTCATAATGTCGCAAGAACCAGCAGTAACTTGCGGTAGTGCAATACATTTTGTTTTAAAAAAAGGTACAACCAAACAAAAATATTTAGTACATTTCTTGAAGCACTTCGATCACTTAATAAAGCCGTATTTTATATTCTTTATGGTTAGTTTTAAACATTGCATAAACATGTTATTGCCGTTGATATTGTTACATCTACGTTGCAAATATTGCCATCAGAGATAGGTCCTTCTGTACGATTGAATCAGTTTTCTGTGTAGAGAATTCAAATAGAAATTAAAAAACTGTTCGTTATATAACTCGTCCAGGGTTAAATACTTACACGAGCTTGTAGCAGTATTATATACCAAATGAAAGCTCGTTCATTCAGCTTTCAGAAAATGTGTATTTTATGACATATGTTTTGGTCATAATGTCGCAAGAACCAGCAGTAACTTGCGGTAGCGCAGGACATTTTTCTTTGAAAAAAGTACCTACCAAACTAGAATATTGAATATATTTCTTGAAGCACTTCGATCTCTCAATGTAGCCGTATTTTTCATTATTTATGGTTATTTTATACACTGCATATGCATGTAATGCCGTTGATATTGTTACAAATACGTTACAAATATTGCCATCAGAGATATGTCCTTCTGTACGTTTAAATCAGTTCTCTGTGTAGAGAAATGAAATAAAAATTGAAAATTGTTCGTTATATAACTCGTCCAGAGTTAAATACTTACACGAACTTGTAGCAGTATTATATACCAAATGAAAGCTTGTTCATTCAGCTTTCAGAAAACGTGTATTTTATGGCATATGTTTTGGTCATAATGTCGCAAGAACCAGCAGTATCTTGCGGTAGTGCAGGACATTTTTTTTTGTAAAAAAGGTACCTACTAAACAAAAATATTTAGTATATTTCTTGAAGCACTTCCATCACTTAATAAAGCCGTATTTTTTATTCTTTATGGTTATTTGTAAACATTGCATAAACATGCTTTTGCCGTTGATATTATTACAAATACGTTGCAAATATTGACATCAGAGATAGGTCCTTCTGTACGTTTGAAGCAGTTCTCTGTGTAGAGAATTAAAAAAAATTGAAAAACTGTTCGTTATATAACTCATCCAGAGTGAAATACTTACTCGAACTTGTAGCAGTATTGTATACCAAAAGAAAGCTTGTTCATACAGCTTTCCAAAAATGGGAAGTAAATGGAATATTTCATGGTCATAGTGTCACAAGAACCAGCAGTAACTTGTGATCGTGTAGAACATTTTTTTGTAAATAAAACATAGATATAAACCTAACAAGAAAAAACATGTATATAATTATCCAAGTCCTCGGATCACTAAATGTGTTCTTTCATTCTACTTCTTTATTTAGCTGCAGCAGTGGCGTAGCATGTCTGACTTCGAATCCGGAGATCACGGGTTCGAGTCTGGTCGCGGTACGATGTCATACCCTATACATGAGTTGTCAGTCTCGTGGTAGGGTATTATAGTAGGAAGAGCTGGATGTCGTATATACATTGTATAACCTAAATGTGAGTTGAATGCGACGTTTAACCCAATTAAAACAAACAAACTTTTTTTATTTTCATATTTCATAGTATTGATTTTAACATATCCCACATCCTAGATTGGTTCTTTTTTTAATTTTGGACCTTATAGAGAATTCAAACATATAACTTTTATGATCTGAGAATTCTGAGAGGCAAAATAAAGAATGATTTGCTAGAATGATACAGCAGTCTGCAACAGTACTGCCCTACTGCCGAAAATTCTAACAGTAAGGTTTTACTGCCGAAAATTCTAACAGTAATGCTGTACTGCCGAAAATTCTAACAGTAAGGCTTTACTGCTGTACTGTCGAAAACTCAAGCAGTAAGGCTTTACTGCTGTACTGCCGAAAAATTCTAGCAGTGAGGCTGTACTGCCGAAAATTCTGGCAGTATGGCTGTACTGCTGTACTGCCTAAAATTCTGGCAGTAAGGCTGTACTGCTGTACTGCCAAAAATTCTGGCAGTAGGGCTGTACTGCTGTACTGCCGAAAATTCTGGCAGTAGGGCTGTACTGCTGTACTGCCGAAAATTCTGGCAGTAGGGCTGTACTGCTGGCAGTAGGGCTGTACTGCTGTACTGCCGAAAATTCTGGCAGTAGGGCTGTACTGCTGTACTGCTGTACTGCTGTTACTGCTGTCTTCACATACATTTTGCGCGTTGTGTAGAACTTGTTTACACGCTACGAAAAGCGCATTTCAAAAAGCGTTACATAGCGACTTTCTTTAGGAACGGGCACCTAGTTCGACAAAGCGCAGTATGAGACTGCCCAGACTAAATGAACGTACTTGCTTATTATTAAAACGCCGAAGTGATCCAAATACGAGAAAACAATTCGAATCTACGCACAAAGTTATGACGTAACCAATAATTGTACCTAATTATTCGACACAGGGTCAATTATATTTTATTACTTTTGTACAACAAGGCCATACTAAATTTCCCTAATTAACTTGTTAGTTATGTTATAAGCTCTTGGCAGAATTGTTCTACAAGCAAAATATAGAAATAAATTCTATATAGCCTAAACGTTCAAGTCATATTTTAAATGATAACCCTTCAAATTCAATTTACAATAATGCAATTCAAATGTCTTCTTTTGTCCCAGAGTGTTTGGAGATGTAAAGCTTTACAGGAACGCTTTAGAAAAATCGCAAAAGGTTTAGAAAATGTTCAGGCGACATCAAAAGACATCAATAAAGCGTTTATTTATTCGGGAACTCTATTATGTATGTCCCATTGATCTAATATTTGGAGAACATTTTTCTATTAATTCAGATATGAATTTATCTATTATGCCCTTTCTCTATTGAGCATTAGATATAGAGGGAAAATGCGGACAACAATTTAAAGGATAAGTATAAAAATGCAGACGCGTACAAAATAAGAAAAGGTTAAGATTGAAATAAAATATTAATGATGCCAACTAAATTTTACGAAAACATTTATTCTTTTCGTCAAATGTCAAATAATAAAAATATTCATCAGTTCCAACACCTCTTCTTAATGTTAAACTAAAGTCGTCACAGGTAGATATGTGATATGTCAATACTTTATTCTAGTACTTTATGCTAAAATAGATTAAAGGAAAACCAGAAATGTAATAGAATCTGGTCAAATTCGGCCACAAATCATGCAAAACAGGTTCGAGTATGCAATTTTAGTCTATTAGATTAAGATAAAAATATCGCGATATATTGCGGGACCGTACCGGTACGTATTGTGTTTGAGACGTATTGCGATATACCGGTATACCGGTATTATCGCGCATCCCTACCCATAATGGATCAGCACTGAGCTCTATTGCGCTAAAATTAAAACGGCAAATACGGCTCATTAAACAACAAAATATACTAAAAATACATAAATAAATATTATAATAACATTGTATGGATCCATGATTTCTATTGTTTATATCCTTATAATGGTAGCATAGGCCAGAGACATAGATAACATAAGTGTATCTATGTCTCTGGCATAGGCGGAGCCAGGATTTCTGGTTAGAGGGGGCGGAAATTTCTTGTTAGAGGGGGCGTAAAATGAATAAGCAGAATTGGGTTCCAAGGGGCCATAAGGGCCTTGAGTGGTCCAGGGCAAAACCCTAACCAGAGGACCAGGTGACCGGCGGCCCCGGAATTTTCTTCGTTTTTTTTTAGGCTATTTCTAAGGGATTCGGGCACATTTTCATAGCCTCAACTATCCTTTTTAAGAGTATAAAACATAAAGTTTCTAGATACTAATATAATATAATTTTTTAAAAGCCGCTGAATCATGTTAAAATCTTTATTTATTTATTGGAGTTAACGCCGTATCAACACAATTTAGGTTATTTCACGGCGTCCAGCACACCTAACCTAGTTTTCCTGGACCATTGTCTTTAACCAGTACTCACCTACCCTTCCACAAGGCCGGAAACTTCTCCATATTATCTAATCAATGGAGGAAAATTGACATTATTGTCAAATTTTCATGGAAGGGTATGACCTCCCCGGGTGGGATTCGAACCCGCACCCCTTCGGGCACGAGTATCCAAATCCCGGCGCGCTACCAACTGCGCTATCAACCCGGGTTTATGTTAAAATCTTACAATAATGAGAAGGAATTGTTGTATAATGAATGCTATGTTGCACGCGTAGCGTGCGAACTTTTTTTGACGTGCCATATATATATTTCTTATAAATGTCATATTTCATGATAGAAAAAAACTTTGCTAGGGTAATTTTAGGGGGGGGGCGTACACCGGGTCCGCCTATGGGTAGAAATCAGTAAAATACTAAAATGTCCGTAGATTAAAATGTTGATCCGTCTAATAGAACGAGCGTTGTTAATAGCAACGAACCGGAAACAGTATTTTGTGAAATGGACGGTTGTTCAACATGTGACATTTCTCGCTGGAAAATCGTTAATATCACGGTAAATAATTGGAATAAATTACTGAAACTTTGCAGAAATGTGAATTAACATACATATTACTGATTTAAATTGACAAAACTATGCGTGACTAACTGTCACAGTTAAAAAATGGATACAATCAGTTGTTTACATGAACAAACGTAATGACAAGTGCCGGACTGGAGTTTGACAAATAAGCCATGTGAAATCAGGAATGATGTGATATATCTTGGTGAAATTCATAGACCAGACATGATGCATTATAACGATTATCCTAGTGCACCTGTCGAGATCTATGGGTGAAGCCAATGTTATCTACAAACTATATGAAGACTAAGTTAAACATATAAATAAGCTTTACAGTTACAGGATACAGTTAACATATGATAGAGTGAAACCTGACTGGACCATAAAGGTAAATTAATTATTATAGTTAAATAGTTTAATGTCAGATCATTTCAATATATTCTATTCAGGATGTGTTATTTTGTCTTAAAAATGAGGATGATTTACATTGAAACTCATCAACAGTCATGAGCATACAGCGAACTTGACAGTTCCGGGTCATTGACATTTCCAGGTCACTTTTATAATAGTACAGATGATTCCTTAATAATGCAATATTTTGATTATATGATAGTTAAGTCATGTACACTAACCACTTAGCTACTGTTACACAAACTTTCCATGTTAACCTTTCTCTACCGGAAGTCATAGTCATGAAACAGCAAAATTGGTTATCTGGAATTTTGTTATGTTTTTGGAAGACCATGTAACAACTGGACGTAACATGCGCGTAGGAAGAATCTGAATATTTGAGCCCCAGATGTAGTGGGTGCGGGAGGGGCCCCATCCTGCCGGACGAAATTTTTTCTGAATGTAAGCCTTTGAAACTTAATTTCCAGCTCTTTCAGTACCCCCTGATTAAGAACAAATCTTTGTATTATAACGAGACCTCAATACGTTCAATATGTGTCATGAAAAATTAAATTGTAACCTGCTTGACAGAATATTGGGGCCTCAGCTGTGGTCCCTACAACTGCTGCTCCTACTCGCCTGCTTTATCTTACATTGTTTTATTTAGAAAATCATAAGACATTATCTTGTTTAGTGAAATCATGTTTGTGTGACTCAATAAACATTGTAGGTTATAGTCACTTCCGAAAGCCTTACTGTTGGGTTAACCCTTTTAAATTTAGCAATGTGGTTGAGTGTCTCGCCTACAATCCGGGGGGAAACCGGTTTAGATTCACAGATAGGGCATAGTTTTTATCCTCTGAATATGCTGTTAATTAAAATAATAAACAGTTTAAAGACAATGAAGTATAACATTTACACATAATCATCTTAACAGAATTAAATATCAAAATTTACTGTACCACAGCAGAATGACTACTATGAATTACTTATCTACATTGCATCAGATAAGTGACTGACTGTAAATTGTTTGTATATACCGGTACATCACCAAGGGATGATTGATTGAAAGGCTTGTTTGATAATTTCTGATGATCGATAATGATTTTTTTTCTATTTTTGAAACCCTAACTCTCTCTGTGTTTTCACTTTTATTATTTGTCAAGTTCTATTCAATATTTTCTATCAAGTTCCAAGTATCACATATAACAAAAAATAAAAATTATAATAGTTTTCTCTCTTTCAAAGTATCATATCTATATGTTCTCTATAATCAGTTTTGTATAATTAATTTTATAAGAAATATATTTGGGGCAGGTCAATAAAAATTATCCAATGAAATTAATCAACTTAGAAGAATAATATGTTGGGTTATCAATTAATCATGTAGTAAATGTTTATTTGTGACATCATTCAATACAGATTTTTGTCTAACAATAGACAAAGCCAGATGGTAATTTCAACTAAGATTATATTGATAAGATATCTTATATTGACTTGATAAGGTAATATGTTTAAACAATTAAATTCTATTAAGAAAGAATATATAAAAAATATAGTTAGTAAAGAAATAAACTAAAAGTTAAGAATTTTTTATATAAATCCTAAAAGTTCAGACATATTTATATAGATCCTAATTTAATTCTATCATTTTCCAAATGTCTGATTTTTTTGTATAAACCTTGTTACACATATATAACCCTCTTATCAGACTAGATAACATTCACACTAGGGGTCCTGCATTGAAAGGGACAGTGTCACAGTTTAATTAGATATTATATACACTGTTAGTTTTTACTGGGTGCTTATTGACTGAGGTTTATATTTACACTGATATCTAAGGGAAAAATCTGAAAATACAAATTACATGTACATGTTTTCATAGAGCAGTTTATTATGAAGGCCTATAAATATATATCTGAGTCCATAAATTCTTTATAAATTATAAAGTCACAGTTGGGCGCGATTTAAAATATTATTCTTATTTATGTTTAAGTCTTCAAATACATTACATATTTGTATATCAATGTCATTTTTACAATTATTATATACTATTTAAGGCATTAAAAGTAGATATAATGTACCTAATTATAAACTCAAAAATTATCACTAGACTTATGATCAGTGCATTCAAAACCAACAAACTGATGCATTATGAACCTAATAATGATAATATTTTGTGTATATATTGTCAAATAATCTTCTGGCTTACAACTAAATCAAATGTATAAGGAAATCTGCAATTAACTTATCAACTACGTAACTAATATGTTATATCAGTGGTTAAAGTCCACTACTCTCCATATATGTATTTTTATAACTTGGACCAGTGCCAAATAATGAAAAGTAAGCATCATTTAAACTTTGATATAGACTATATACTGTGTATAAAGATACAGACTATATATGACTAGCATAGAAAAGATACATATTATGATACATTTGTATTTTAAGCCTGAAATAAAAACCTATCAGTCTAATAGGAAAATTATACATTCATGTATATAATAAATATACATGTTTATTATTTTCAAAACATGTATTTGATGAGCAAAAATACAGAAAATTATTGTATACATTTTTAGCATTTTATACAAATTACACAGCAGACAACTTAAATTTCTCATGATATCTGGGAATGATTAAACATATTAGAAATATTCTTAAAATGTATATACTCATGTATTTTCCTATTTTCATTGATAATTCAGTAATTGCTCATAAATGACTTTTATTATAATTTCAGTAGATGTAGAGAATTAATTGAATTTCTTTTTTGCATTGTCTCATTTTTTTGTATTGAATTTTTTTACTACTACATACATCATTTATATACACATTATTATAAAATAACTAGTATTATGTTTTTGCTTTTTTTAAAAATAAGTTTGGTGTAAATCTTAAATGCTGTATATCAAATTGAACATAATTGTAAATTGCTAATAATAAAATCTGATCAATTAACCAATGAAAGAAGAAGCTGTCAAAATTATTACTATGGCAACCAGCTGATATCCCAGGTTCAACAGTCTATATATAGCCACAGATCTTAGATAAGATAAGCAATTAAGACTAAGTGTTATATACAATGTATATAGACTGTGTAATATAATGTCAGAGAGACTAGATCTTATTTAAAGATAAAGCAATACTAGTCTTATTTTAGCTACTATATTTATTTAACTTATAGTTAGATGAACCCTATAATGATTACCGGTAGACTGTTAGCCAATATGTGATTATGACTTGCTCTCACAAACTTAGAAGAATACTATATTATGCTATTATGTATAATTATTTTTTTCTGATGAAACTAGAATAAAGTAAAATGTATACTGATATGTGTATAGATAAAATTGAATTTGTGATAATGTCACCTGAAAAGTGTAAATATTGTCTTCATTGACCTCTCAACAAATTTTTTTTTCTTGTATGAAACAATAGAAGCACTTGATTGATACACTTATAAACTAAAATATTATCACTGAAATGCCCCAAACACACCTGTGAATTAGTACACATGAATCACAGTTAGGGTCCGATCGCCACTAGCTGAACAATCCACAGCCCTAATCTTTTTGATTACATTTTATGATTGAATCATTTGACTATTACCTCAACTTAAATTTTGTTGAATATATTTTGTAAATTGATCATGATCAATGTTTCATACAGTGTCCGCAGTCACTTAAGTGAACTGCTGATCTTAATTGCTTTTTTTGCAATCTAAATCAAGTTTGGCTTACTTGTGTAACTAGTTGGCTTCTAGTACATTTAAGGGAAAAATTTACAAACATTGCCTCAAGTTAAATCAAGCATTAGCCAGAATAATCATGCTACTAGTGGGCTAGTTATAGTTAAGGTGAAGACTAATCTTGTAGGGAGGTATTATGCAAAATTACCTACGATAATATATGTATTTGGTTTTCAATAGTGCCTGTATCTATAAATGCTAATCCTTGGGTCAGGCTAGTGGGTTAAGTTGATGACTGCCATCTTAAATTTTCTTGAGCACTAGGTCTATTATTGATGTTTTGAAGTTCAAGACAAAAATTAAGCTAGCCCGATTGTATGAATCAAGTAGATTTCACAAGCCTGTATCTATGTATGCTAGTCCTGGGTTCAGTCTAGTGGGTTAAGTTGATGACTACTATCTTTAATTTTCTCGAGCACTCGGTCTTTAAATAATGTTATGAAGTTCAAGGCAAAATTATCAGCTATCCAGATTGTATGAATCATGTAGATTTCACAAGCCTGTACCTATGTATGCTAGTCCTGGGGTCAGACTAGTTGGTTAAGTTGATGACTGCCATCTTTAATTTTCTCAAGCACTTGCTCCATTATTTATGTTATGAAGTTCAAGGCAAAATTATAAGCTAGCCTGATTGTATGAATCAAGTAGATTTCACAAGCCTGTATCTATGTATGCTAGTCCTGGGTTCAGGCTAGTGGGTTAAGTTGATGACCACTATCTTAAATTTTCTTGAGCACTCGGTCTATTAATAATGTTATGAAGTTCAAGGCCAATCTAATTAAAACCTGATCTAAAATTTTCCGCTCGCTTACTCGCTAATTTAGATCTGGCCTTTTTCAAACGAGGGTCAGGTTCAGGTGACCTTTTCTCATCATTATATTAATGACGAAATTGTTATGATACATAACTTGTTTACATCGTCTACGTCACGCAATTTGAAATGAGCCATCCAATGGCAGACTGTGAATAATACCGCTGTATAATTAGCTAGCAAACCAATGGTCTAAAAATAGAAATTACGAAATCGAAATGTTATTAATAGTGTTCCGTCTAGATGAAAGCTACGCATTGATTAGTCGACATAAAGGTCATCTCAACATGACCCTGCATTGAGAAAGTAGAGATCCTGTACGACAATGCTCTACAGGATATCTGTTTAAGGAGATTGGTTCAAGGCAAAATTATCAGCTAGCCCGATTGTTTGAATCATGTAGATTTCACAAGACTGTATCTATGTTTGCTAGTCCTGGGTTCAGGCTAGTGGGTTAAGTTGATGACTACCATCTTTGATTTTCTTGAGCACTTGGTCTATTGTTAATGTATCTCTCTATGTATCTATGTATGCTAGTCCTGGGGTCGGTTGATGACTGCCATCTTAAATGTTTTGTGCACTAGGTCTTTAATTAATGTTATTTAAGTTCAAGGCAAAATTATTAGCTAGCTCGATCATATGAACCAATAAGATTTCACAAGCATGTATCTATGAGTAAAGTTGATGACTGCCATTTTTAATTTTCTCGAGCACTAGGTTTATTATTAATGTTATGAAGTTCAAGGCAAATTATCAGCTAGCCCAATTGTATTTATCAATTAGTTTTCCCAAGCATGTATCTTTGTATGCTAGTCATGGGGTCAGGCTAGTGGGTTAAGTTGATGACTGCCATTTTTAATTTTCTCGAACACTAGGTCTATTATTTATGTTATGAAGTTCATGGCAAATTATCAGCTAGCCTGATTGTACGAATCATGTAGATTTCACAAGCCTGCACCTATGTATGCTAGTCCTTGGGTCAGGCTAGTGGATTAAATTGATGACTGCCATCATAAATTTTCTTGAGCCCTTGGTCCAATATAAATTTTGTTCAAGTTCAAGGTAAAATTATTAGCTAGACCGACTGTATGAATCAAGAATATTTCACAAGCCTGTATATATGAATGCTTATCCTTGGGTCAGGCTAGTGGGTTAAGTTGATGATTGCCATCCTAAATGTTTTTGAGCACCCGGTCCATTATTAATTTTTTTGAAGTTCAAGGTAAAATTATTAGCAATTCTGATTGTATGAATTAAGTAGATTTCACAAGCCAGTATCTATGTATGCTAGTCCTGGGGTCAGGCTAGTTGGTTAAGTTGATGACTATCATTTTAAATGTTTTTGAGCACTAGGTCCATTATTATTTTTTTTGAACTTCAAGTTAAAATTATTACCTATCCTGATTATATGAATCAAGAAGATTTCACAAGCCGGTATCTATGTATGCTAGTCCTGGGGTCAGGCAAGTGGGGGACTGCCATCTTAAATTTTCTCGAGCAGTTGGTCCATTATTATTTTTATGAAGTTCAAGACAAAATTATTAGCTAGCCTGATAGTATGAATCAAGTAGATATCACAAGCCTGTATCTATGTATGCTAGTCCTAGGGTCAGGCTAGTGGGTAAAGTTGATGACTGCCATCTTAAATGTTTTTGAGCGCAGGGTCCATTATTATTTTTTTTTGAAGTTCAAGGCAAAATTATTAGCTAGCTCGATTGTATGAATCAAAAAGATTTCACAAGCTGGTATCTATGTATGCTAGTCCTGGGGTCAGGCTGGTGGGGGAGTGCCATCTTAAATTTTCTCGAGCACTTGGTCCATTACTATTTTTATGAAGTTCAAGGCAAAATTATTAGCTAGCCTGTTAGTATGAATCAAGTAGATATCACAAGCCTGTATCTATGTATGCTAGTCCTAGGGTCAGGCTAGTGGGTAAAGTTGATGACTGCCATCTTAAATGCTTTTGAGCTTTAGGTCCATTAATTTTTTTTTTTGAAGTCCAAGGCAAAATTATTAGCTAGCTGGATTGTATGAATCAAGAAGATTTCATAAGCTTGAATCTATGTGTGCTAATCCTGTGGTCAGGCTAGTGAGTTAAGTTGATGACTACCATCTTAAATTTTCTCGGGCACTTGGTCCATTATTAATTTTTTTGAAGTTCAAGGCAAAATTATTAGCCAGCTTGATTGTATGAATCAAGAAGATTTCACAAGCCTGTATCTTTGAATGCTAGTGTTGGAGCCAGGCTAGTGGGTTAAATTGATTAATGGTTGAAACCAGTAGAATAATAGTGTTATATACTCTGTACTTTTTATGAAACTTAAAATCTAGGGAAGCCTGTTTTCAAGTATTTGCATTAAGCACATCTACAGAATGTATTCATGGAAGCAGGTTAACAAATTTAGATTTATGTTATATATTTACAACCTAATAATCATTTAAAGTACAGTTATTTTTAAATGAAAACTTCATTTAAAAATGAAAAAGAATAAACAATAAGCATTTACTATTTTAGATTTTAAAACCATTCAAAGTATCTACAAGCCGTCTCTAGAAACTTTACCTCAATATCAAATTTTTCGTATATCTGTTGCAATAGTTATCCATTGTGAATATTCTCTCATTTAGAAATGAGATTTCTCCCACGGGAGAATTCTCCCATTTTGAAAATGGGATTTCTCCCGTGGGAAAATTCTCCCGTTTTGGAAATGGGATTTCTCCAACGGGTGAATTCTCCCATTCTGAAATATGGGATTTCTCCCACGGGAGAATTCTCCCATGCTTAAAAATGGGAATTTTTTATTTTTGCACTTTTTATATATTTTTTTTTCACATTCTTGTTAAGAACATCAGTATGATGCCAAATTTGTATTTTTACCTTGCTGTGACCATAAGTTATGGAATTAGAAATGGGAGGATTCTCCCATGGGAGAAAATTCCCATTTTCTAAATGGGATTCCCATGGGAGAGCAATTTTCCCATGGGAATTTGCCAATTCCCATGGGAATTTTGACTTTTGACTTAAAATTAAACATATTTCTAGTAAAGATATCTGGATGAAAGTTTACTGGTGTTATGCCCATATGTAGATCTACATTTATTGAAAATTTGAAATTAATCGGATGAAAAACAAAAAAAGTAAGTTTGCAAGATTTCCGGATTCGCAAACGTATTCCGGACTGTGTTAGTAGCTGCATGTAAAATTTGCATTGTTTCTGTTAAATACAGCGGAGGAACAATATATCGTGGTACGTATCGCGATACGGTGCCAGCGTATTGCAGTATATCGCGATACGCTTTAGGCGTATCGTGGCAGACCTAGTCATATCTATGACTATAGTTCAACTATAGTTGAAGTACTGAATAGTTTTAACTCATTTTGAAGTTAAAAAGTATTACTTACTCTAATCATTTTCAGAGAATATATTTGTAAAATTGTAAAAACACATTTTTATATTATAATAGATATTATGAATGCAAACATTTTAAATATTAAGTCAATAGGGAGCTTGTCTTTAGTTCCCTTTATGGCAAACACACATCAGCATTTTTTATCCGATTTCTATCTTCTTTTAACAAAGGAATATTGCTGTCAAACTCGGGGCGATATCGAGTCATGTCGACAAATACGTTCGCGGTTAATCTTCTAAAATATTCCGCCCTTTTATCATGTTAAAATACATTGTTATTTTTTTATTGATATTTCTTTAATCTGCTAGAATAATACGTCTGTGTATTTTATGTAAATGTATTGTTATTTTATCTTCATGTTTGTGTAATCTTCAAGAATACTCCGTCTGTGTATTTTATGTAAATGTATAAAGTATCGTATAGCTTTACATATCTAATTCAAACATTATTTTATCTTCATGTTTTTGCAATCTACTAGAATGTTCCGTCTGTGTATTTTATGTAAATGTATTGTTATTTTATCTTCATGTTTGTGAAATCTTCAAGAATACTCCGTCTGTGTATTTTATGTAAATGTATAAAGTATCGTATAGCTTTACATATTTTATTCAAACAGTATATTATTTTCATGTTTTTGCAATCTACTAGAATGTTCCGTCTGTGTATTTTATGTAAATGTATTGTTATTTTACGTTTATCTTCGTGTTTGTATAATCTTCTAGAATGTTCCGTGTGTGTATTTTATGTAAATGTATTGTTATTTTATCTTCATGTTTTTGCAATCTTCTAGAATGTTCCGTCTGTGTATTTTATGTAAATGTATTGTTATTTTATCTTCATGTTTTTGCAATCTACTAGAATGTTCCGTCTGTGTATTTTATGTAAATGTATTGTTATTTTACGTTTATCTTCGTGTTTGTATAATCTTCAAGAATGTTCCATATGTGTATTTCATGTAAATGTATTGTTATTTTATCTTCATGATTTTTGTAATCTTCAAGAATGTTCCATATGTGTATATAATGGTTACTGGTGCTAGGTTAGTTGTTCAATCATTAGAGGTAGTCATGAAAAGCCATTTTATCATTTTTGGTAGCTACATTTTTGGTGCTTATTACTTTTATCAGACACAGTGTTGTAAAAATATAGTGTTCACATACTTTAGGTTTTATTTTTTAATTATATAAGTTCATTTGTTAGTAACTTTTTATACAATTCTGTTGCTCAATAAATTAGATTTTGTATTTGTTAATTTTAGTTTGTTGTTGGTTTCATTCCTTTTCAGTACTATAACATAGTTCAAAATAATTTTATTATCGTTACGTTACAGAATAACGATTCCTGTTCAAATTGCAATATCCAATTATGATATAAACATGCAAACAGTTATCATACAGATTTGACTTCAACAATAAAAGGCGCTTTTTGAGCAACTAATGCATTGCATGGTGGATATAACGTACCCTCATAATATATATTTATAACAATTTGATGCTCACAAAATCTACTATATTTATTTTATATTGGATTTAACGCCGTGTCAAAACATTTTGGTTATTTTACGGCGTCCAGCGCACCTAACCTAGCTTTCCTAGACCTTTGTCTATAATCAGTACTCACCTACCCTTTCACAAGGTCGGACACCTTATTAATGGAGGAAAACTGACATTATTGTCAAATTTTCATAGAAGAGTATAACCTCCCCGGATGGGAATCGAACCCATACCCGCTTCGAGATCCTAGATTCGAAATCCCGGTGCGCTACCGACCCGGGTTACATTTATTATATAGTTTTTCGAAATCTGCTACATGTATGTCATACTTCACGATCTATTTTTGTAGACTCAAATGCGCGCTTCACCTAAAATAAAGCATTATACTGCAGGACGAGGGAAGATGTATATTCACTATAACTTGCAGTGTGTCATATGCACGTATATAACTCGGGGTTGTGATAGTCGAAATAAAATCATTAAATGTTAGTTCAAAAACAATAACCAACCACTTATTAAGTATTTTCTGTTTCCAGACATTTTTCTCGTCGATTCATTCAAACAAACAGTGGTTCTAGAAAATCCCATGAATTTCAAATTCTCTACACACAAAGCAAATCACACGGTACGTATAACAATGAGTTTCAATGTACTACATTCTCATACTAAGAGTTTGTCAAGATTTCTGATGAAAGGATCGAGATTCTTGATAACCTCTGGGTACGTGAATGTATGTACTAATATCAAGGCCAAAATCTAACTTTTACTTATATAGAATAGTCTCTGCCTCGGCCTCTAACACTCATCATTCGGTCGCCCTAAGACTCACCAGACTAGGATATCACAAATGCCACGGTTTGAAGAAGAAGTCAGTAAAAGATCAGCCTCGACTAGAAGTTATAGAGTTTTACGTCTTTTTAATTATTGTCAGATTTCAAAGATTCCTACTCAATGCTAAGAAAAAAATGTGTACTGTTTGCTGTGTACTTGTCACATCTCCAAAGCAGGTTTTATACTTTTTGCTAAAACTCAGGAAAACCATTCCTTTTCAGATTGCTATGTACAGTGACAAGTCGTCTTCCTCTTTTTGAAAAGGAAAATCGTTGGAAGATTTTCCTGGGTGTTTGCCACCTATATATTGAGTGAGCAAGACCATTGTTTAAATTACAGAAGCACGCATGATCGATTATACGTCATGTAGCAATGATACATTAACTGTTCGAGAATGACCGTTCGAGCCACAAAATGCATTTATTTAGTGAGCTGAACTTACGGTTAGGCATTGTTCACATGTGTACGCACACGTCATCAGCGTCTGCAGACGTCATACGCGTCCAGAAATTGTAAAAAAACGCTCCCAATGCTTTTTAAAGAAGTGTTCAGATGTGTACGCGTCCTTCATCCGCCTTCCGCGTCCTTCATCTGCGTCCGCTTTGAATCGCTCATTGCTCGATTTTTGACGTGTTGGCGGAAACATGTGAACACCGCCTTAATCAATTGCTCAGAACGTTTATTACTAATTCCAGAAAATGTTGTCCAATGAGATGGATGAGAGAATAGAGAAAATATGTCAACGTGAGGGACAAATATCTGGAAAAGCATTTGAGTTGTCTGGGATACGTCAGCACAAGTTCTCATTCTGTGCCGTGCAGAAAGCAGGTTGTACAATGTGGATTCGTTTATCTAAATTCTTTGAAGGTCAGAACTACGACACTGGAAATCCGATGACGTTGAACAAAAGAATGATACACTTACAAAAACAATCATTGTACAAAACTTTACAAAATAACCAAAATGACTTGACATTTCTACAACAATCTTTACGAGTCATGACCGTTCGAGACCCTTATACCAGACTATGGTCAGCATATATTGACAAGTTCGTGCTGCTAGATTTTTGGCATACAAAAGGTAAACAAATAGTACGAATGGTCAGAAAGAATCCGACCAATAAAGCTTTACAATGTGGCCATGACGTCACATTTCCTGAATTTATTGAGTATGTGGTGACTATTGGTCATGACTTTAAATATCTGAATCAAGATAAACATTGGCTACCAGCAAGTGACATTTGCGACCCGTGTGTGTTTAAGCCACATGTCGTCGGAAAACAAGAAACATTCAAAGAAGATATGGTTCGGGCATTAAAGTTCGTGAACCTTGATTATTTACTAGTAAATCTAACGTCCGTAGACTCTACGGAATTTGAAATTAAGGATGAAATAGACTACAACATGTGGATATATCCCCGCTTTCACAAGTGCATTACCAAATGTGAACTAGGGGAGAGAATTTGGACAGCCTTTCAATATAACGGTTACCTCCCTTTAGACATAAATTTTCCCAAGGAGACGTGCGTAGAAACAACAAAAAATATGGAAACTTTTCATAAACTCGTGAGTGATATAAGACAACAGTATAATGTTACTAACGATGTTAAAAAGATTAACAGAAGAAAGACAATAGCTGAAGCTTATATTCAAATATCTGATGAAAATATTGAAAAATTAAAGAAATTGTATAAGATGGACTTTGAAATGTTTGGATATGACACAAACCCTGACTTCATTCGCAAATCAAATATTTAGTTTATGTTATAAAAACTGCTGTGCCAATACAATGTTTATAATCAAAATGCTGATAGCGCTGTCCAGACATGGATTAAACAAGGAAAAACCACAGGGAATTGTCATGTAACCTCCAATTGATTTTCAAACATACCGTTTATGTACGTACATGTATATATGTATATAAACGGTATGTTTGAAAATCAAAGGGATGTAACATGACAATTCCCTGTGGGGAAAAAAACTAGAGACATAGAGACATTTTGTCAAGCGTGACAGTAAGCCTAACTTTATATTGTTGAGATTTATTTGTCTGCGCATGACCGAACGGTCCGAGCATTTTTGATATACGTTTCAAAAGTTATATTTTCTAAGACTGGTTTGCAAGTAACTCATGTAAAAAAGCACGTGTCACTTGCATTAAGTCTTGAGTTCTTACTTTAGTTTTTCCTTTGATTAGGATGGTAAATGTGTGACATATCAATAAGCTACAGATAGTATGTGGCCACACTGCTGTCTGTATCATGTCTCTGATTCACAAAAACACCAACATAGATTCTAAGGATATATTTTATAACAACACGAGGTCTGTATTTGACGTTTACGTGTGGTCCATGATCGGTATAGTTTCACAATTGTACTTTATAAAGTTCTTAATCCAATATTGTAGGACAGTGGTGTCCCTAATCACAACAATGTCTATGACGCTTGTGTTCGAGTCGCCCAAATGGAGTTCGAACTAACTTAATACTTATTTTTGAAGGGTTCATGTTTCCACTATGAGTCCAAAAGCTAACTGATTTGATAGTTTTTTTTAGTAAATTGATGATTATTTTGTTAAAATGGATACGTCCAAGCTGTCACACATGATTTATAAGAGTGTCTTGGGGACCAAGGTTGATGGCTTCTAGATTGTTGAACCTTGAGTGAGTACAGGTTAAATACCATCCCCCAGTAAACTGGAAATCGAGAATCACATTTTCATTAATTCAAATCGATTAGTCTGTGCAAAACTAGTATACATGCATCTTCACTAACATGTATTAGACTAGTTTTTGAACTTAACCATCGAAATAAAAAATATCGATATTTAAAGAGCGTTTTACCTTAAAATAAATGAATGTATATTTTTTGGTAAGGGAGATAACTTGAATGATTTTATTAATTTTCTAACCAATATTACCTCCCTTGTTAACTTCACTTGCCGATATATACATCGTATTATTTCCGTTAATGTTATGATCACGTTATCACATTATTGTGTGAAAATATCATTTATAATATGATATCAACTCTTGAGTTGTTTTTTATTCATTCATGTTGCCTCTTGACCCTTGTTTTTATATATCTTTTAACATATTCTGTTCATGGGTTTATGCGACCGCTAGCAGCAGCTTCCGCCTACATTAAGGCAGTCCATTCACTTTACCATATTTCCTTATATGTACCGTAGCAGAACTAGATTAGCCTATTGAAAGAATCAGCAGCTTATTTTGAATGCCAACGACTATCCGAACTCTTAAAGCTACAGTTTGATGACGAAAACAAAGGAAAATCAACCTCTACTCAGATTTTTAAAGAGCTGTAAGTCTTTTAAATATTGTCAGATTTCCATGATACCTACGTGAGGCTAATCGTAAAAGAGTGTACTTTTTAAGGCACATCACATATCCAACGCCATTTTATACTTTTTGCAAACATCCTGGAAAACCAGGATACTACTGTAACAAGTCGTCGTCTTATCAATCTGATTAAAACCCGATCTAAAATTTTACCACTCGCTAATTTAGATCTGGCCTTTTCCAAACGAAGGTCACGTTCAGATGACCTTTTCTCATCATAATATTCATGACGAAATTGTTACGATACGTAACTTGTTTACATCGTCTACGTCACGCAATTTGAAATGAGCCACCCAATCGCAGACTGTGAATAATACCGCTGTTAAATTTGCATGCAAATCTTGGTCTAAAAATAGAAATTACGAAATCAAAATGTGATTAATAGTGTTTTCGTCTAGATAAAAGCTACGCATTGATTGGTCGACACAAAGTTCATCTCGACGTGACCTTGCATTGACTAAGTAGAGATCCAGTACGACAACGCGAGTAGAACAGGATCTCTAATTACGGAGATTGTCGTCTTATTTGAATAGAAATAACGTTAGTAGGTTTCCTAGGGTGTAAGCAAAAAGTATATACAGTATCTGGCGTTGGGGATGTGACGTGCCTCAAAAAGTTCATATTTTTTCTGCTTGGTCTCGCAAAGATACTAATACCTGGAAAACTATGACAGCTTTTGTTCAAAAAGAACGAAAAAACAAACAAAATAATATAATATATTTTTAGACATACATGGCAAGCAGTAAAATCATACATGTATTAGCAAACAACAAAGCAAAAAGTGAACATTAACAAATAGAATACAAAATAGACTAATGAATCAATTAGTAAGTATTAAGTAAAATAACTGTTATGATGGAACTGATGATCATTGACATAGGTCTAAAAATTGCCACAAAATACATCGATGTAAAACCTTGTAAGACAAAATATAGGCAAACGCGTGTCAAATAAGAATTGGAGTAAAAAACAAAGATTTTTCCAACATTAAAGTGGTTGGTAGACATGAATAACCGTTTTTTAACACACATTAATAACCGGCATGTGGGTGCATTTCATATCTCGATCTTAAATGTTATTCAATTGGCTACCATTTTCAATTAGACAATCACAAAATCCCGATACTTCGTGTTGTGTTTAGATGATGTCCTATCGGGGTACCGGGAAGAGCTAACAAACAGTAGTTTCAGCGATTTGCATTAGTTCTTAGGATAAAAGTCGAGTCTGTCGTATTCAGAAAATACTGCCAAATCTCAAGCGGTCTACTTGGACAATATAATTTAATGGCAGTCCGAGGGACTGAATATTGTGCACATATATTCCCTGTCTTAATCTATTTTTTCACCGCTGTGCTGTACCGATCTCCCAATGAACTAGATGTAAATGAATTATTCATGTAATATGCAGCCAATTATGTTGTAGTATTTCATAAAATCTAGTAATCACCATACCCAACTTTTAGACCCATCAAGATTTTCGCTTTATGATACAGCCATATAGTTCTGATTGTAGATACGTCTGTTTTGCGATGATATAATCTACAAGCCGTGACCCCATGTTGTGATCGATGAGATAAGATAAGGTTCATAGGTCACGATTTCAAGTCATATCAGGGGATTGATTAAATTCGTTGTAGACAAATGTTTTGATTCTAGGACATTTGCCCCCCCCGGACATTTGCCCCCCGGACATTTGCCCCCTTTTTTTCGACAGGGCGGACATTTGCCCCCCCCCCTGAGTTTTTGAAGGGCAGACATTTGCCCCCTCGTGTGTTTTGACAGGGCGGACATTTCCCCCCCCCCCCCTAAGTTTTTTGGTGGGCGGACATTTGCCCCCTAACATTGAGAACAGATTTTTTACTCGAAGCAATGCTTTTGAAATAATTCGAAAGCAGAACAATTTGTTTTAAAAATATCTCAATATACAAATTTTGAATATTCTCATAAAAATCGACCTTTTATATTTCAAAGCATAATAAAAAGTGTCAATTAAAATCATATATTACGAACCCTGTTTGCAGTTAGGATCGATGATTGTTTAACACGAACAAATTAGGTCATGGCTATGACCCCCAATTATCTGTCCATAATTAGAAAATAAATAGATGATGAAAGTACCGTTGTTCACAGTTTACAAATCCAAGTGTTGTATAACACATGTCAATTTTAGACCTCTAATTAAATGTCAAAACATGGATAATAATCTGTGTTAATAGGCTGTACCTTGTTTCACAGTTACATTGATTGTGAAGTAACGCCGTAATAGGCGTTCTTTGTCTCGGAACACAATTAACTGATAATTGCAGTTAATCATTGTGAAGAAAAGAAAATGTAAACACCAGACTCGAGTTATAGGAAATAATTAATCAAAATGTACCCATGTGTTAGCATTGAAACTCCGTATATTGTTCATTCAACATAAACCAAAGTAGCATAGTATTCGGATAGACATATTCGGACACGAAAATCGAAACATATGACATTAACGTACCTCGAATATTGGTTTAAATTTATAAAAAAGCTAATATCAAAATTAGTACTGGCTCCAAAATTTGCCTGATAACATTTTATTAACTCATGTTAGTTCAAAGGGGGGGGGGGCAAATGTCCGCCCTCCAAAAAACTTAGGGGGCAAATGTCCGCCCTGTCAAAAACCATGAGGGGGCAAATGTCCGCCCTTCAAAAAATTCAGGGGGGCAAATGTCCGCCCTGTCAAAAAAAGGGGGCATATGTCCGGGGGGGGCAAATGTCCGAGGGGCAAATGTCCGGATACCAAATGTTTTATATTGTCCATTGTGCAACAAGTGTAAATTAACAGATAAATGTTTCACAACTTTTAAAGTGACATTTTGTATACAATACAGTCAGATAAAACAAGAATGATGATTGAAATATTTTTTTTTTTGATGGACAAATTATGTTAGAAATGAGAATTATGTACTCATCGACCATTTTAATTTATTAATTGCCCATCCGTTCATTTAGATATGCCTTACATTTATTGTTATAAAAGTTTTAAATTTAAATGAATAATTTTGAAACAATATTCAAACCTCATCGTTATCGTTAACCCGCCAATAACTAGTCTTTTGTTTCGTCTGCCGCTTTATTTTACTTGGACTAAAATGCCCATGCATTAACTAAAATGCCCATGCATTAATTTGTATAACTGTTTTATTTATTTTAATATTTCACCTTTTTAATACAATCGTTCTACAATGATTTGTAAACCAGTAAAGAACTTCAAAAATGCAAAACTTTTGGAAAAAATTGCAAATGGGACCAAAACTTCATCAAGATATTTCAAATTTAAAAAGTGCTCCGAAAACTTGAAACATACGGCATTTTCATGTCATTTGCACAAATTTGATCAAAGAACCGGAAAGGCATTATTTTTCAATTTATATTAGCCTGGGTATTTATTTTCCTTCTTTGTTTATAGTAACGTGAGTAGTCAAATAAAACCTTAAAAGGGACCAAAACTTTACAATTTTACAAAAAAAAATAAAAAAAAATCAAATGAAAGAAGACAGTTTCAACTTAGTTGCATCATTTGCACAAAATTGATATCTTTAAAAAAAAAAGAGTTATGACCGTTCAAAGAATTTCCCCCTATACTTTTCTATTGAAAATCTAATATCGTCTTGGGATTATGTATGGGCCTAAAAGTTGGACATGCCCCTCAACCGCAGAGGTGGTTTAGACAAGATACAAGAAGATTTATTTAGGTCGGTTATAAATGCAAAATGGCAGTAAGATAACAGGGCTGGTAATTATCTCCCTTTCTTATGAATAAAGGTACGTTATTATCTCCCTTTTGTATGAGCATAGAGGGGTAATTAACGCAGCGACCACGTGTCTTGCTCTCTTCGTATTCTTTTCTCCCAGTATTGTGCAAAATTCCCTCTGGGGCATCATTGCACAGGTTTATTTACATAGGTCAATGAAAGGAGCGCAAAAGTTAAAGTTTTAAACACTAACAAAACAGTTCAGCTCAGGTATAGAAAACAGGATATAAACAGGCTCTCTCGTCTATGGTGTGCTTTGTAATGTTGCATTGAAGACGTCGATACGGCTAGAGTTTTCCAACGTCTTCCTGCTTTAGGTTGTTCCACTATACTATGGCTGATGGTAAAAAGGAGTATGTGTAGACGTCTACCTAAGGTGGTGCAAGGTCTTGTAGTGTCATGCGAAATTGGCTTTATGTTGATCTCCGCTTACGAAAACCATGTTGTTCATCTGCGAGGATTTTATTGGTATCAAGCTGATTCATGATCTGATTTTGTACTATGTGTTCAAGTATCTAGCGGCAAACTGAGGTCAGCGATATTGGACGGTAGTTCGCCGGGTTGCTTTGGTCGCATTCCATGAAGATGGGGCAGTCTGTTGCCTGTCTCCAGTCTAAAGAGAACTCACCTTGCTGCAGAGATGCCGAGTATATCAATGTCAGGACTGGTGTCAGGTCTTCTGCATTATCTTTCATGTAAGGTGTTGGAATGTTGTCTGAATATGATGCTTTGTGGATATCAAGGTCATGCAGGAGATTTTATTCCATTTTTGGTCGCGCCATGTCAATTATTTTCATGCAAAACAAAGAAAATGTGTGTTGTCGACCGTCAAACTTATCACGCTTTGATTCTTTAAATATTATATTGAAGGGCGTTGCCGCAGCAGAAAGTTTTTTCATCCGTAGAAAAGGTTTTGTAAGCAAGAACTGGTACTGAAAAGAGTCAATGAGACGGTTCGTTTAGATTCTCGAGCGGCCTGAAAAGGTTATATAAATGATGATAATATACTTATCGGTCATTGTCTTATCTTATATTCTCTTCAAACATGGGTAGGACAAGTGAATTGATTTGAGCAATAAATGCAAAGTTCATTGCGCTTTTTACTTAAAGATATGGTTACTGGTTAGTGATAGATCGTATGGTCTAAAATCCAGTGCTGACTCTTGTTACGTGTCTGAACCATAAAGGAACACCTCGACCATTTATTGAATAAGAAATTATTATTCAATGGCACCAGAGTCCATATCTTATGCGTACGTCCTTATACATGTATGTAGTTCCCTGTGCATACATACATGTACACTACCTTATATATAATATATTATCGGCGCGATATGACCTTTTTTGTGTTGGTGCGCCGTAAAACCCAAACAAACAAACAATAGTACAATACAATATATTATATAATGAAAGTGTAAGTATATCTCGTATACGATACTGTATACGGGACCGATTTTAATTCCGTTCGTTAATAAATATTATTATTAAAATATATGTGTGCGTATTTAACAAGTTTAAGGACTCTGGTGCCAGTGTTATTATTGTAGTGAAAGGTCGGCAAATAATTTTCGGTTTGAGTAAAAAACCATTCAACTCCATCTATATGAGTACGAGTATAAAAATTATTAAGGTTCATCAGAAAAACATTGAATTGTATTAATATCTACAATGAGCTTAGTTCTACATGCATTTTTAAGATTGCAACCACAGCGCCATTAGGTAAATTTAAAGTAATGGCGATCCATGGACATGCGCATAGCCATGGAAGACACGTTGGAAACATCAAGTTTGGATTGTTCGTTTATGGAGAACGGTCTACCGGTCTTCTTTCGTATGGATATCCAGCAGGAATGAATTTCAACAGTTCTGGTATATGTTTTTTTTTTAATTTCCCATCTTTTGTCAAAAGTCCACAGAATCTTGAAAATTAATACATTTCAAATTCGGCCTGGATTACGATAGGTGGTCTGCTTTAAGTTTAGATCTTGCGGTCCTATATAGTTTGTTTTTTCTCACTTGTCAAAACATGAATAATTTCACGGCGACTTCGAGTTCTTTATCTAACACTCGTGATATTGAGATAGTTTGTATTCAATCAGCGTGAAATTATTCAAAGTTTGACAGTTTAGAAAAAAAATGGACTAAGCAGTAAGCATAAGAATGAATTTCTGTGTTGACGATGTCCGAGGGTAACATCGCCTTAGTGGGTTGTACGAACCAATATTGACCAACAAAGACGCCTGTTAGTGTTATTTTAAACGCTAAAACTTACTGTAAAACACTGGTTTATTTATTGTTTTCGTGGTTTATCACTGGGAATTCTAACAGTGTGGTCATTTAGGACGAGCATCTAATCAAGTTTGGACCATTGTCTATAACCAATTTTCGCATACTCTTCCACAAGGCGGACAACTTCTCCATATAAATTGTACCATATTAAAGGAGAAAATCAACACAAATTTCGTTAAAAAGATTATTAGTTAATATGACCCATTCTCAGTCAGTCAAATGCGTCCATAATATTTTAGCTTAAACTTTTGGACACTTACGAAACAAAACAACAATTCGATAACTACATCACATTCTTTTCTGATGATGTAATGACACCTTGTTTAATTAATTGTTTCTTTCTCTTTCAGGATGTTTAAATAACCATGAAACTGACCCAGCTTTAATTGGTTAACTATTATGCACAAAAGAAGTCAGTTATTTAATGAAAGTTATGCGATATTACAATACAAATATATCATTGTTCAGCATGTTCTAGTCTTAATTTTATTTTGCTTTGTTACACATACTCCGATGACCATGTACGTATATATAACTGACAAACCTCTTAGCCATTGTCAACAGCTAGACTTTGTTTATAAACTTTTCAGACGAATTTGCCTGAAACATCTTTAGTTAATAACCACAAATCTATCGATGAAAATTGTATGTAAGTGCAAACTTCTATTAAAGTGCAGACATGCATGTGTACTCGTACATATCGAGGGTTGCCCGCTAGACTATAGTAAGTGCACTGAGTAAAAGAGCGAGTTACTACAGTCTTGCAGGCAACCCTCGATATTTACATATAAATACTGCGTCAACCTACTCCAAAATCGGACTAACGCTTTTTGAAGAAATAGTTGCTGCCTTGGAAAAGGACACTAACCACATTAGTCCAGTCACTTTATCGTTTGTTTTGCGATTACAAATTATACTTTTGACTTGACCAACACACCATCTGTACAGGTAATAGTATTTAACGAGAATGCTTTTTTCTGCCACGAATCATGGTCGTTATTTTCACCTTCAATCACGGGCAGATGCTACGAAGTATATTTTTTTACAAACCCACTGATCAATAAAATAACTGAACAGGGACGCTTATCTCTGGATATATGACCTTGTAATGTCAAAGTAACTGCAGACGGAAAGTTCAATTTTTGGACCGATTCTATACCCGCTTCAATGTTAACTAGTATGTCAATTGGTCATACAGATTTCATATTTATGATTTGATTTCTTAGATCGGTTAAGTTTCCTTGCGCACTTAAGTCTTTTAAGTGTTTTAGTACTTATATTATTAGACAGATTTTTAATATTCTAAAATAAGCCATGATGAACCAAATGCATTCAGAAAACAAAGCTGAATTGAGTTAAAATTGCAATTAGAATATGCTGTAATTACTTGTAATACTAATGCTAGTTATTGCACACTAGAGACATTGTTAAAGGATCAAGTAAAGTCTTTGTGTGCACTAATAATAGTAAAAAACCATGCTCTAACTCTGTTCCATCAGGAGCAGTGTATTATACATCAAAATGTTCTATAAGGATCATACAAGGTGATGCTGATAATAATTTCAGAAATTCATTACTTTGTTTGTTTCATAAGGAACGTTTTGATGTATAAAACACTACTGTTGGTGGAAAAACGACAAAATAAGAGCTTTATATTTTTTACCATTATTTTGCAAACCAAGACTTTGCATAAATGTTAAGAGCCACTATGTCTCCAAATAGGCGTGTTCTGTCTGTCATGACTCCTGTTTGACGGAGGTCCCATTTCCGTCACAACGTAGTGTTGCCTATCGTGATTATGCTAGAGATAAAAGCCGATTAAGTTACGTTTTTTAATAGAAGGCGAACTATTATGTTCTTGTAGTCAATAAAAAAACTCTTGGTTTAACTTTAATGCCCTATTATCAAAAGTAACACGTTTTTGGACTGCAAAGAAAATAGACAATTATCTATTATCTATTTCAAACACCTCTAATGAAAAAGAATAGATGCAAATATTGCTGAAATATGTTTTATGTTATTTATTGCATTTCAAAGTTAAAGAAAGTCGAAACAGTGAGTAGAATCTGGTTGTCAATACTTTAAACAATAGTTTTCATCACAGTGTGTTTTAGATGAAGTCTTGTCTCTTACTTACTCCGAATTACATAACTCAAAAACATTTTTTCGGTATATTGAACATTAACGTATAAATGAACATAGTGTGCTCTTATAAAAGTACATCACTTTTTTATGAAGTAGGCACTCGGTCAAACTGAAATTTAGAAAGCAGAGATGTTTGATCTGTTTATTGAATCTCAAATTTATGTTACATTTTGATAACTTAATGATTGTAAAACAGTTCTACTAATAGTCTACTAATAATAAATACATATTCTTATAGCGGCTTTAACTCAATATGTCCCATTGTCCTTACTACACAGTCTACGAAATTAGTATGTCTGGTAGCCCGGGACAACCACTTTATAGTTCGAGCAACTAACAATTTTTTTTTGGGGGGGGGGGGAACCAAATTCTTTAAATGAGATATAGTGCTTGCTCTTAAAATGATCCACTTTCATAATCTAATGTCGTAGACTGACAACATGTTGACAAATAATAATAAAACTAAAATCATTTTACTTTATGAAAATCCAACAGCTGAAGCCGATATAAACTTTCTGTGTTGGTGCGCCGTAAAACTAAAACAAACAAACAAATAAACAACAGCTGAAGCCATAACAATAATGAATCATGTAGCTTGTATTACGTATATCTATCTAGAGTTTCAATATAATTATGCAAAATTACGGTTAACATCCAATCTGTAATTTCAACGATCGTAACGTAATAGTCCATTTTTTTGCAAACAACCATATAATTTTATTAATTGATTTACAGTATTCCACTCCTATGTACGATTTGTTTCTTAGAAAATAGTAATAAATTCATTCATCACAGTTTTTGTTTCTTAGAAAATAGTAATAAATTCATTTGTTCTGTATTCAATATCACGTAACATATGTTCAAATGAGTTACAGTGAAATGACGATAGTAATTAACTTGATATTACGGTTAATTATCTAAATATTGTATATTTACCTCACATAAACACTTTTTCTAAAAAATTCACTGATCCCTATCTGTGGTTTTTTGGAATTGATTTAATGATATCTATTCATTTGAAACGTAACATTCTATAAGTAGGTTTTATTTCAAACATATGTCGCATCATGCTCATGTAGAGATTAAAGAAAAACATTTGCGATTGTCTTAGACTAGATAAAATGTATATATACGTATGTAATATTAAATTGACCATGTGTTATTCAACACAAAAATTTGTTTTTTTTTAAAGCCGCCATATGAAGAAATATTCATTTACCACAGACATAATAAACTGTCTTATAGCATTGAAGTTATCAAAATATATATATATATATATATATATATATATATATATATATATATAAAGAAAACATTAGAATTTAGAGACGCTATAATCATTTCAAACCATTGAAACCATAAAATTCAAGTTTGACAATGTTGCCATTTTTTTAAAGAGGGAACATTTAATAAGAAGACACTACATTTACCTTTTTAGTTTACATTGATAATGTACAAACCAAAATCGTTACATAGCTTGATTATGAAGTTTAGAGGTTGTTTTCTGTTCAAGTTCGTTTTCTCTCAACCTGAAAAAAACTTAACCCGTGGATAACTCAACCCAAAGTTGGGACAACTCAACCCGTTAGTAGGGATTGAGTTGTCTCGGGTTGAGTTGTCTTTTGGTTGAGTTGTTCCGACCTTAACGTTACGGAATGTTTTGGAACGTTCGGCGTAATTGAACAGGCTACTGTATTGTTTTATCAACTGACTATAAACTTTTACTTTCGGTTTTGACCTACATTTTTACTTTCATTTTGAAATATATAAAAACAGATTTCAAGCTATAATTGCAATTATTAAAAAGTCATTTTTCATTGGAGGTGTTTGATACAATTAAATATCTATTTTCTTTGCAGTCCATGGACAGTTTACTTTTAATAATGGGGCTTTAACTTTTGTTCTTGCGCTACTATAAATATTGAATGTATCGCTAATGTAATGTCATCATTGCAGCATTTGGTCCGAACACTTCAGCTGTCGTCCCAGAGCAGAGTATCAGTTTTAATGAAAATTGACAAGATGATGAAAATTGTAATATTCTTAGCCTTGTTTGGTACAACTTGGGCATGTACCTGTGATTCAATGTCATCTAAGATGAAATTTTGTGACGCTGATTTTGGTAAGATTATTTTATTTCTATCTCTAACGAATAACTGAATAGTAAATTGTTAATTTTTGTTATTTCTTATGGTGCATTTTATTACATGCTGTTTAAAGTTAAAACAGATATTTAACTTATTTATTTATTTAAACTGTGTGTAATGCCGTGTCAACACATTTTATGCGTCCTGCGCTCCTAACCTACCCTGCGTTCAGTTACCGCGAACGTTCTGTAACGTTCGCTAACAGTCATAATTGAACGGCCTGTTAGCGGAAAACGTTTAAGGCCAACAGCTAACGGTTTTAGTATATGGTACGCGAACATGAAACAACCTGAAACAAAATAGTTCCAGTACATTTTGCATATAAGTAACTGCCATAGCGAATAGACTATATCCGAAATTCAAATATTTGGGGTTTCCCCTCCGGTACAAACAAACTTTCACTGTTTCAATGAAAACGTGTGTAAAAAAGAACTGTAGAATTTAATTAATAGCTCGTGCTGTTTAGCAATAAGATGTACACAACTTTGTTTGTACCGCCTGTGCACGGACAGAAAAACCCATAAATTTAAATTCCGGATTAGGTTTAACGAAGTCGGCGGTGTTACTCCCGTTGATTTAGATCAATACATTTACAAAAAAAAACTAAACAAGAAAAACAAGTCCTCCTCTCCGAATTCTTCTAGTAAAATATAAGTAACGACTCTCTTGCCCGCCATCTTTAAACGTTCGCACTTCAACGGATCGTTAAATTATCCGTTCATAACGGTAACTATGTTTGGCTAACGCTAACTGCTAACTGAACGCAGCCCTAGCTAACTGGACTCGTGTCTAACCAGTACTCATCACCCTTCCACAAGGCCGGAAACTTCTCCATATACTTTTAGCTTATTAATGGTAGAAAATTGACATTAGTTTCAAATTTTCATGGAAGGGTATAACCTCCCAGAGTGGGATTCGAACCCGTACCCCCTTCGGAACACTAAATTCAAAATCCATGCGCGCTACCAACTGCGCTACATACCCGGGTTGAAATATTTAATGTTATATGTAAACAGTGTAAGAAATTTTCCATTAGAGGATAATTTGTGTTGAGTTGTGGTTTTGCTCGAGTAAGCGCAAAGCAAAAACATATCTACACAACAAAACTTTTACTAAAATACGACTCCTTTTCATGCCGCGTGTTTGCCTAAATTTTGTCGCATCGTTGAGTTTTCGTCTGCCCTACGCGGGACGAAAGCACGCCAAATGACATCGGTTGCCACTGGCACCAGAGTCCATTACTTATGATCATACAATAATTCGTACGTCGCTATATATAGCCCCCGTGTATACATGTACACTACCTTATTATACAATAATAATGAAAGTATAGTTATAATTTGTATTCGGGACCGATTTTTATTGCATTCGTTGATAAATATCATTATTAAAGTATATATGTGCGTATTTGACAAGTGTTAGTGTTTCCGTGTGGCGCCTCGTGGGGCGAAGGTTCATTAGAATCAACTCAGTCCCAACGATTGTGTTGTTCTCGTGCAACGCTTGTGAAAAACATAAATTAAATACTGTTTGAGTAATAAACACGTCGTTATTTTCTTTTTAGTGATAACAGCAAAGGTGTTAAAGTATTTTCCTGCTCCTGATGGCGAACAGAATGTTGATGCTTATTACAAAATTAAACGTCTTTATATATGGAAGGTAAGTATATTATCATACATGCAAGACATTTACCCACCAAGTGGAAAAATGTATGCTTTCGAATTCGAAAGTCCCGGGATCAATTCCAGGCTGCAGCAGGTCATACCCTCCATAAAGTTACGCTATTTAATATTGAATGTCTGCAATAGAGTAAGAAATTGACTGCTCCTTGTGGAAGGACAAGCCACTACTGGAAAACAAACTTGTCCAGAATGGCTGCTTATGGAAGTTGTTTGTTGAATATGACAGAATTAAGTTTTATTAAACGGCGTAAAATCCATATAAAACAACAACAAAATATCAAATAAACATTTATGCATGCTTTGTGAAATAACTTTTTACTTGCTTTCGTGAACATATTTTCACCAAAATAAACTGATACTAGGTAATATCAACATAAGTAAATCGTTGCCCTGCTTTACATTTTTAGTGATGTGTTTTGTTTGTTTTGCATTGCCATTTCCTGCTTAGTACTGTTTTATATTTACCAAATTGTAAATGTATTTAAAAGAAACTCTCAAACACAAATATGGATGCAAAAATACAAACGCATGGCTCTTGGGTCTTGCTACAAGACGATCGCTCGCACCGTTCCCCATTCGTAAGTCGCTAGCCGCCTTTCTGTTCTTCAGTCAATTCCACTGTTTTGTCATAGGTTTTAAGGACTCAATAATCAAGACTCGTTAATTTTCTTATGATATAATATAACATCCTTACAAAAGTTCACATTACTTTTTGACTGTTCGCATTATGTCGGGCATTCATCGTCACATTTTAACAACATATGTATTATGATCGATAAAAAGGACGTATAGTCCTATTTTATTATTCTGTCACACGTGGTAGTTTACAAATTATACATAGAGTGTTCATTTTAGAGTGTCTAAACACCCATGATGAAATTAAGTATGAGTGACAGGTTAATAAAATAGGACTATACTTTCGTCGAAAACTTTCTTTCTAGCAATATTGATCTTCGTGTTTATAATTATGTATGTAATTACCTTCTTGTAATTTATTTCGATATGTTACATGACACTAATTAAATCTAAATTACATTTCATATCACGGAAGATGGCAAATACCAACGCCGATACGGACATGACAAAACTGTATACTGGAAGTGATTCAAATCATTGTGGAGTCGGTTCATTGAAAAAAGGAAAATACCTTATAGCAGGTAGGTTGGTTTCTATTTACTTTTTTACTGTTAAAAAAATATGGAGTGGTCGGTTAACCTATTCGTAGTTTTGACTTTTGAGTCCTTATGGGATTATGAGTAATTTGATTATCTATTGTCATGATAATAGGAGATATCATGCTTAACTCAGACAAGTTTATTGCATCTGCTATAGATGCAATTTTGTCACATGGTATACATATCATTTGGAGTGATTTAAATGTAGCGGTTAATTTCCAGTGCGTTTTGAATTATACAAACCTTGCTTGGTTAATATGTCCTGAGGACTTTAGGGCCTAGAATGACTGAATTAAATGTGTGAATTGCCCCCCAAAGTGTCAAGGGTCGCAGTGATTTCAAAGCAGAATCAAAACAAATCTAAATGATGATTCCATTACTTTTTAACTGATTCTGTATGTTTTGTCTTGAACTTTAACATTAATGTCAGTGCCTAGAAGTCAAGAGGACTATAGGTCAAAGGCAATAAGTCAGTATAATGCCCCTTCTGGTAGAGTTCATTGTCAAACTTCAACTTTGAATGTTATCGTGGAAGTCACAGTACTTGTCTTCAAATTAATGTCTCATAATGAGTTCTCGTTTCTGTTACAGGTAAGTTTTCTGATAATGGTAACAGACTACAAATACACAGTTGCACTTCGTTGATAGATTCTACACCTAAACTATACAAAAGCTGGAGGAGAAACCCTCCCAACTGTGACGATGATATGGAGACAACTACGGTACGATCTTTAGTCATTTGAACTCGATATGGTTTGTCCAATAAAATAGAGGATATTCGTCAACTTTTGTGAAAGATCGATTTTTATTTCACCGAGTGAGCTCAGAAAACATAATTTTACGAGTGACATAGCCCCGAGTGAAAATGTCATTTTCTGAGTTCACGAGTTGAAGTAACAAAGGTCTTACACCTATGTTGACATATATTCTGTTTCTTTCATGTTTAGTTTTGTGTTAAATTAGATGTATTTTAAACAAATTATAACATGACATCATTTCTTTCATGCTTTACGGTGAAATACTGCGTTATTCGATGAAAATAAACGATGAAAATATCGGTTTATATTTTCACAACGGTGAAAATTTAAAAAATGACGGACTACTTTTTTCTAGGGAGACAGACAAGCTACAGCTATTTCCAACATCATGTAAACACGTTAAGTGGTGACAAAAATGCATTATTTGATGCTAAACCAGGCGATGTATCAACAAATCTATCTTATCCTGTTGCTAACTGATTTTTAAAACGAAATTCGACTAGTTAAGTCGACACAGCTTCAGTCCAGATTACACGGCAATCACTCGACTGCATATAACCGAGATTTTTCTACATAATTGGGGTCAAATGCAAGAGTTTCATGTTTTAAATGTATAGTAAAAAGATAATACATACAATAGTCTAATACAGGTTTTCACAAGAAAATTCATTACAAATCTTTATATAACTTACGTCACCATTCATGATTCAAATCCACTATCCAGCGAGGAAAAACTAAAGTCAGAACGTTGACTGTATCAAAGCTGCATCATGTGCATTGAATTGCATTCTGTAATATATTTGATGAATATCCAGTCATTATACGATAAATACAAAGGTTGACTAGTACTCAAAGCCAATCTGTGCATAAATTAGATATAATGAACTGGCGTCAAAAAGCATCGACGTTCTTGAGTCTTCAGCCTTCAGCGCGTTTCCTTCCATTATCCTTATATCCATATCGTCATTTACAAATTAGTGTTAAAAAGATAAACATGTACTTTCCACTCGCCTGATAATATCGTTTAAGTCCTGCCGTTTAACCGCCTTGTGAGCTCAGAAAATGACATTTTCACGAGTGGTTACGCCACTCGTGAAAATATGTTTTCTAAGCTCACTCGGTGAAATATAAATCGATTTTGCACCAAAATTGGCGAATATCCTCTATTTCTTCTCCAATATGACGTCATTTATACACTAAGATGACTTCACTGACGATGAAAATATCATGTCATATTTTCACTGCAATGAAAATATAAAATTTATATTTTCATCGAATATTTTCATCGAAAAAACGCGACATTTCACCGTAAAGCATGAAAGAAAACATTGTATTGTTAGGTGACAGAAATATCCGAGTAGTAATGATTGTCTTTATATACATGTATTTTCTTTGTGGTTTTATGATATCTGAACCCGATAAAAATATTTGATTCAAAATTTTGTAAATTCATTTTTATTTAGAAGCATCAAATGGTTCTACAACTATGTCCATTTTTGCTTTTACTTACCAAATCCATATGTAAACTTGTTGGTGCTTTCAGATAAAAGATATGTTGTAAACATTATAATGTCTTCCTTGTCTGTTTATGGCTTGTAATCAATTGATAAATTAGAAGAATGAACTAAATGCTCTAGTGTATCAGTTTCTCTGTATAAAACGTTTTTAAGGACAGACTTCATTTTTAACAATCACAAATACAGCACAAAATTGATAAAACAACATTGGCCAGTATTATTTGGCAACATTAAACATGCACTGTATGCATAGTCGTGAATTTCCGTATGAAATCTCCGAAAATTCACGAATATATTACTTTAAGGTTTAGTAATAGGACACAAAGAGACATCTAAGGACTTGGTGTAGTGGTAAAACGTACCACCTCACAATCAAGAGACTATGGGATCGAGCCCACATAAAACCTTATTTTTTGCAATTTAAACATAATCGGTACATGCTTCACAAATACTTGTTAACACGACGGCGCATGAATTCCACTATTCAAAAAAACCTGACCGAAAGTGTATTACACACATAATAGGCGTTTTTATTTTTGAAGGTCCTTCAATATTTAACCATGTCACAAAATTATAATAAAAATATGAATAAAGAAAAAAGTATGATAATATAGAGACAACAAATGTTCTTAAATAATATATAATTAATATTCACTCAATTAGTAAAAGTAATAAGTAAGTCATAGTGTTGCTACTATGTTACTAGTGTTTGCGAAGTTACAAAAAATGTCAACCTGTGCGGGAATCGAACCCAGGGTATTTCGATTGACAAATCAGTATTTTACCTCTGCGCCACAACCCGTTTGATATTATACAATCGTTACTTTTTCATCCATTCATTGTATTGTCACTCATTAAAGCAACGAAAACTTGACGAATGTATACGAGCTAAGCCGTAAATCGATACGGAAACTAATGAAGTGCATGTTTAATGTTGTCAAATAATACGTGTGTAACTGAGTAAATTGTATTTTAAAATTAGATTGTCGTGGTTGTTGTCGCCTTTTAGTTACTATTTTAGTAGTAAAGTTGGTCCCGGGAAGGTTATACCCTTCAATAAAAATTTGAAAATAATGTCAATTTTCCTGCATAAATAAAAATTTGAAAATAATGTCAATTTTCCTACATAAATAAGGTATATGGAGAAGTTCCCGGCCTTGTGGAACGGTATAGGTGAGTACTGGTTATAGACAAGGGTCCAGGAAAGCTAGGTTAGTTACGTAAAAAATGTGTTGACATGGCGTTAAGCCCAGTATAATAGATAAAGTTGGTAGGTACCTTTGAACATGTTTATGGTCCACTGTCAAACACCCTCTAACCAGGCTACAACTTCTATACTATTAAATTTGCGAGTTTCCTGTTTTGTGGAAGAAACGGCGCAGCTTTGAATAAATCTTTTGTTTGTCGCTGGAGCACCTATATACCGGCATATCAAGTTGACAATTCTTTTTTGACAAAGCCTCTTGATATTTGCAAAACTGCCAAAAATCAACAACAAAAATGGGGTTTTTTGTGTCTAAAAATAGTTCTAGATAAAACTAAAAATAGACCAAACTCCCCGCAGCGGTTATTTCCCTTTATTAAATCAAGAGAACGGTCATTACCTAAAGCCCGTGCTTGCACGGGCTCCGATCTAGTAAATATGATATTGCCATAATTATGTTGCATAAAAACACATGTTTATATTGATTTGAAAGTTCATATATCATGTCCCCAGTTTATACAATCCTAGTATTTTTAAATTTCTTTATATTTCTTCTGTCACTGTTTGTAACATTGTCAATTTTCAGATGGCAAATATTCAGGGCTAGAGAGGAACGTGACATGTGACATGGTCAAAATAAATGCTAGATGAAATATGTCAACAGAATTTATTTTAGCTCATTTTGTTGAAATTATGATTCTGATGTACAAAAACTATGAATCAATAAAATGTTAGATAAAATAAGTCATCGATGTTGTTTTTATAGTAATATACACGTATCTTACACAGTCAGGATTAGGTGTGATTGATTAAATAAATAACCTATCATGCTATCTTAAGTGTTTTGTTATGTTAACATGCAGTCAATCGAGATACGGGGAATCTTTCCATAGAATTATACAAAGGACCTTGAGATATCCGGACTCTAAAATATATTTTGAATAGGCCTAATTACGAACTCAATTTTGTTTTTTCCTTTCATGCGCTGGCGGTCTGAAAGTCTGATACTCATTATTGCTGAAAATCATGAAAACGGATTAAGTTTTATTGCTCTTTGTATACATATTTTCATTGTGACGATTAAAGTTCGTTTGTACGGAAGGGGGAACCCCAAATATTTGAATTCCGGATATAATCTATTCAGAGCGATTTAGTCCAAAATTGAACATCTGAATACAAAAGGTCCCATTATGGACGTTTGAGTCTAGATAGATTCCTTTAATTCCTCTGATCTTTAGGGTTATAACAAATTTACAACAACAAAAATTGTACAATGACATAATTAATAAAATAAATATACATGTATACATGTAATACCATATGGCAGATTTTAAATATATGTGCTGGTATTTAAACGATTGAACATCTAAATGCAATAACTAGCACTATATAGTTGGAAACTTCGCCTGGGTAATTGTGAATCTAAGTGTAAATATCTATACTTTATTTATAGTCAGATTCGTTCCCAGGTTTTAGTCAATTTTCACATCGCAGTAATATCTAGAGTCAGATTCGTTCCAGGTTTAAGTCAATTTTCACATCGCAGTAATATAGGTCAAATCATCAAGAGTTGTCGATCTTGCTATTTCTAGCTGTAGTCAAATGACAAGCAGACTTATCTTTTCATGTATCAGATTAACTTGCAAGATTTTCATAATGCTGAATGAACGGACGGCACTAATCAAAGAGAACTATAGCTAATACCTATCAGACAAAAGTCAGTTATTGTTAGTGTTTCATTATCTATGACTTGTGATAAATGGGAGTATGCCAATATATCAATATAGTAAAATAAACACATTTACGGAATCAGTGATTTTATAGTAAATTTTATCATTAAGAATTGACTAGTGACATATGTTTGCTTATATACTAAAACTAATTGAAATAATGGAATTAACAGTTGATTAGTAAGAAGTTCTTTTACAGCATATTCGTGTGAACTAATCTGATTACATTTATAAATAATATCATCTTCTTCAAGTTTGTATGAATGAATTTGCGATGGGTAGATATATGAATCTCTGGTTGGATTTTTAATATTATCGAGTTTAAAGAGAGATATGTGGACATCATCTAAGCGGTAAGACTTTAATTATTTGATATACATTTGTATTACGTATCGATGTATGTATTATTTTTCAATTCTTTTCTTATTTACCAACAGCTTTGGAAGGACCAGTACATATTGGGGTTATTTGAACTAGAATCAACCGATTTTATCTCGATATTATACCGTTACCATAGCATCGAGTTTGTATCGATATGGTAATGGTTTCAAGTTCAAATAACTCAACATGCACTGGTCCATCAAGAACTGTTGCTGAATGAAACATAATTTAAAAGATCAAAGCTAGTTAAGAATATTATTCTTACTGTGTATTTGTACGTATTTGTACGGATTAAAAACTCTTGTGCCAGCCTTCAATACTGAATCCAATCGAAACTCAATATGCGTATATAATATCCTTATACCTTCTGAGCTATTTTTTTTAAATATTGCATTGTGATCATTGACCTTATATTAATTCTAAAGAGTGTTACAGTACTATTAGTTACACAGTCAGTTACTGACCGGATACGGTGTGATACCGGGTCAGTAAATTAATATTGGGTGAGAGCGTAGCTCGAGCCCAATATTTATTCACTGACCCGGTATCACACCGTATCCGGTCAGTAACTGACTGTGTAACGAATTTATCTTACCGAGTACCCCCATCTGAATTTTAGCATCAAAGAACACGGACAAGAGATTCTGCCCGAATCGTCGCTTGGCTGCCATCTTGTTTATTGACCGAAAGGAACCGAAACGCGACTGTTATTGACGAAAAGGACACACAATATTGACACAGTGAACTCCCCTTATCGATGTAGTTAGTTCGAATTAATTTTGGAGTAGAAAAATAAGGTTTCGTCAGCGCTATCATTTATAAATTTTGTTACTGACTGGATATTAGAATCTACTGACCTAATATGGGATAAAACATGGTCAGCACGTGACCGCTCTCGGCCAATGAAAAACGAGTATTCTGTACGAGGTAAGATAAATGTGGATCTCAGACTAGCTGAATTATTCAGATAAAATACATTAACAGCATGCACACTTTGATCAGAGGCAGATTACAAAATTAATATTCTGTCTGGTATATAAAATAAAAAGTTTCGTGTCAGAAGTGGGATTCGAACCCACGCCTGGAGAACCAGACTGCGACCTGAACGCAGCGCCTTAGACCACTCGGCCATCCTGACAGTTGCTTATAGTGAAGATATACAAATACAAAACATATTGATCAGAGTTCATTACTGAAATATTGTAATGTTATTGGTACATGTTGGTAGTGTTTATTCAATTTTCGTTTTTTATCTAGAAGTTTAATAATTTTTATTAGTTATCCGGAAGTTGTGGCATTGAAATTAATCTCTAGATTTTACAAAAATTAAAAGCTAATTTAAGAGCACTATATACGAATGGTCAATACAAACTTCAAACGAACGATACATCCATTATATCATGGACAATCGATAGCTCTATAACATAACTTTTACATTTATCGCACGAACAAACAACCGTTTTGAATTCTAGAAGTCAATGAGGAAGCAAAGCTAGAGCCAGCAGTAAGTGACATGCATTTACAAAACACATTGAATAGACGTATTGTTATGTATTACCATGTTGACATGTGAAACAAGAGACGTCCATTGACAGCGCGCTCGACTGTACGGGGTGCTGGTGTAAACATCAATATAATACAAGTTTTCAAGTTTTACAAGTTTATTCAACAAAGAAAACCGGAAGGTCTAAGACCAATGCGGCCAATATATACATTACAGCATACATGTATAAACACAATATATATCAAATATAAATCAGATTGTGGTACACAAAAAAGCAAAGTACATAATTATAATAAAGGAGTTGTTCAATAGAATTTACAAATTATATAAACATTACTAAATTAATTCATAAAATTATATAATTTATAATATTAGGTAACAAACATTTATAGGTAACAGCCATTTAAAGTTTTAGAATAAAGAAATCGTAGTAATATAATAACATTATAAACAAAAGTTCAAGGGGGATAATTTTGCTACAAATGTGTGCTGGAGATACGACTTTTATCAAACATCATGAAGGTGATGATAAGGAACATATATTTAAAGTTTAAGTAGGTTCCTTAAGGTAAAATATTCTGTATTCTAAAAGAGCATTTTAAGTTCAAGGACAGATAATT